>JBAMJV010004301.1:0-79198 GCA_037951105.1 Echinarachnius parma
ACTATATAATATACCAACCATATTCTTGGATACATCAGAAATACAAACAACACAAATAACATACTTTATACAATTAGTACAATGTACACAGTTACGTCTATGCCCCTTTCACACATTCAAGGATTCAACACGGATCGACATACGCAGTGCCCCAGCCCGTGCCCCACCGTGTTTGTGTTCACACATCCAAGGATCACAACACGAATCAGTGCTCCATGATCAGCCTTGTTCTTCTGTGTTGTTTCCTGCCTCACCGTATGTACTCCTGACAGGCTTCCGGCATGAACCTTGGCGCACCATGCAGCATTGTAAAATATTGTCCCCCGAGGACGCTAGTCTCAACATGGATATTTATACTTTCGGAGGAGTTTGGTGGTTTCACGGAAGTACATGGGTACCTAGCCGGAATAATACAGATAATTGTTATCCTTGTACTACGGGGCAAAATTGCGGATGTTCCGCGTCATATTCACGATGCCGATGCGCCAAGGATCACGCCAAGCCCTTCCTAGTGTATACATGGCGAAGCTGGAAACAACATGGAGTTTCAAACGTTGATCCGTATTGGATCCTTGAATGTGTGAAAGTGGCATTAGAAATAATGAACGAAATGTTGCATCAAGCAATTGTAATAATGTGTAGACCATGTTAAGTAAAATAACAAGAGATATAATAGTAGTGGTCTCCGAATAATGATTTTACATATTTAAACGAGTAGCCTGCTCAAACATTCCATTTTGTTCGTAAAGTGGTTACGACATCAAGACTGATTATTTACTTTCAGAATGACTTTTGCATTTTTTCACAGAGAATTCAGATACGTACTCCTTTCTTCTATTTTGTATAGAAAAATGTATTGAGCAGCAAATCTAACTCCACAATCACCAACGGTAATGTCCCCCCCCCCCCCCCTCCCCGAAATAAGTTGCCATTAAATATGCTGTCTACATTCGCAACAGGCGTGTGATGTCATTACAGGAGGAAGTTTGCATGTAGCTGTACAAATGCAACTCCGCCTGCCATGATATCGTTGGCCACACCCCTAAAATTGCAAATTTTAAGGGGCAGAGCTTATGTCATTTTCTGTTTTTGCAGTTATTTTTCAAACATGTCACACTGGTCACAGACCAGAAATAATATTTGAATTTGGTTTGCAGAGCTAGTTTTAAAAAAAGTTTCCCACTTAATCGGGTCAACCTGCTAAATACATTTACAATGCTGCACAATACCTTTTCATTTGAGCGCAGACTATATTACTGTATTTTGAAACACCCAAAACACAATGCTAATATTATTGTGTATTATTCGTAATTCTGTACAGTTTATAATGATATGAAAACACTACACTGCGAATTATAATATTAACAACATGTTCATTTTCCAGGAGAGGCGCTTTCAAAAGAGATTATGAACGTTTAGGGGTAAAAGTACAATGTTATCAGTTTAACGGGATAGTACAGTTTTGGTCAAACTGAATATTAGTAACCAAAACCTGCACATAATATTACAAACTAATATTTATAACTCAACCATGCTCGAAAGGTATACAAATAAAATGACAAACGACTAAGTAAAAAGCATGTTATTATTCAAAAAGAGCTGTTAAACACAAGAGGGCGCTATCTCAAGACGTATTGGTTTCAACCGTTTGTTATAAACAAAAATTATGCATGTGATGTTTTGTTAAAATAATGATTAAATGAGATCATGAACAACTATTTAAAAACCTTTCTTTAAAGGTAAATGACAGTAGTGGGAAACGCCCCACCCCCTAAAATGAAATGTACGCTCTTATTACCAACCATGTGAAAGAATATAATTTTAGTAATATGGGATTAAACAAATTTGGCCAAGAAACCGCCTGCTAATTGATAAATTTGCAAAATTATAAATTTATCTACTGTACCATTGATATCGCCAACGCGGAATCACGCATACGATACGTGCACAAAAATACGTTGTGCACGTGTGCTTTCTGGTATACGGGCCGTATGCCGGCTTGTCGATATCTCCAGCCCAGCGCTAGCTGCGCGGACAGGTGCGAACGAGCTGTAGATTTATAAATTTCACAGGCGGGTATTGGATTTCTTCCGATATTTCTGTATTTAACGATGCTTAGGTTCGGATTTTACCACACAAGCCCTATTTAAATACGTATTAAACAATATTTATCAATATAGATGTATTCGGCTACTTTCCCAAAACTGGAATTGGCCTTTAATAATAGAATAATTGTGCGATTCCACATTGATTCCGATTGGATATATTTATTACCTTTTCAGCTGTTTATGAACCGATTTTGATCAATAACGTTTATTATGTCATTACAATCATATTGTATTCTCTTTCAAATTTGACAATCATTTTTCATTACGACACAAACAAAACAATTATTGAAGCGCCCTCTTTACTAAAACTCAACTATCCCTTTTATTGGAGTGAAATTATTACTATACTGTATTTGTTTATATGAACATCTTCATGCAATAAAGTTTGGATTTCTGGAAATTTCTTTCTGGGAGAGTGGCAACAACAAAACTATATACTATATATATATATATAAGCGAAAAGTGAACTAATACATACAGCTTTGGTTTCTTCCAATATTTAAATAATTGCAAAGAATAATCATATATATATATAATATATACACAATAACAAACATTACTATAAACTATACTGAGCTATAACATTAACAGGACATTAATCGTCCCATCTTCAACATCATTTACTTGTACGAGACAATATGGAATTTGATCTCAGCACTACAATCTTGATCATACAATATTTTACACATAATTAAAATCCGATATAACACCACAATTCCAGAATTTTCTCTGTCTGACACTATACGTATTTCTGTTGCAGTAAACTCAATTGATAATGACTTAATAATGCAACACAACTACTCTCATAATATCAGGTATGCTACGATTTTAGTATGTACACATTAGCTAAGTGTAACTATTAGCGCATTGTACACATGTGCTGACTATAAATTATAGTCAGCACATGTGTACAATCTAAGCTATATAATCATTGTATGTTCTATATACACATGGCATTTTACACATGAGCTTTTTATTATAAATCAAAGTTTGTGTCACAGATGCATTCTTACACTTAACACTTAGATTTATATATATCATGTATTATTTGTTTGTGAACAGAGTCTTTGGGTGAATAGCTGTTTACGCTATACATTATTTTGTATGCGTGGATGTGCGTGTGTTTTTTTCTTGCTCATGCATATCCAAAATGTGACCTACTTTGGGGATAGTTATGTGGGTCATTCATTCCATTACTTAACTTTACGTTTATGGAAAGTTGCCTGTTGTAACATGCAAAAGCGCCAGGGAATATTATTGAATTGAATACAAAATTAAAAGTAAAATTACGAATTACAATTTTGTATACTGCAGGGCCACATATCTTGGTTATAACGCGTTTATTTTCGACCACATTTTCAACTAATCTTCAAGAGTGCATTTGAATATCCGAATCAGAACTTATCAGTTATGAAATATATGATGTATATAATGCTGTATGTTCCCCTGCCTTGAATAGCATTAGGATATACAAATGTTTTCAAAAAATGGTGTTTGGATTAAATTTTGGGTTTGTATAATTAGAGAGTAATATAACAAGCCATCGAAATTATAAAAACAAACTTGAAAATTTACTATTGCTTGATTTTATAATATTTGTTCTCTTTATGTTCATTCATTTATATGTGTCTGTGTTATTATGAATGTCAACATAAAATGACCAATGAAATTGTACAGCTCATACTGCAGTGCTTTAAATGTAGCCTAACATCATTACAATTCTATTTACAAACAAATAAATGCTCAATTCTAACAGAAATTACTATGAAGTTATAGGAAAATACGATGTTTCTTTTTCAGAAAAATCTGAATTATGCATTAATCTTACAATAACTTGCGATCTTCAGAAGATTTCAATGTAACCTATTACAAATGGAAAATCTAATCACTCATCTACTTCAAAGCCAGTGCAATATTGCTCCACAAGCTTCTGTCAATTGGGAATCTCCCCTCGCTTAATTTTCTTCTTCAAACCTATAGTACTGGATTGTCCTCCAGTTGGTAATCATTCTAGGAGGTAATTACATCGAGTGCAACTTCTTCCTCAACTCTCGATTGACCACGCTGTTGGATTCTTGGAGTAACCGAGTAACCTGAAAATAGAGAGGGTGGTAGTTAGTAACGAAGGCAGTTTTAGCTACAGCAGTCATTGCATTATGAAACCCTTTGAAAATACTTTCTTTTCTTTTTTCAAAATAGGAGGCAGAATTAGACTGATCTGTCAAAACTGTAACAAATATTGTTAAGAAACATGATCCGAAATGAGCTGAAAGAGTAGAAGTACATATTCCTGGTATTTTTCTTCGAAATTCCGTTCAGGAAATTCCCCTGAACAACGTACTAAAAGTCCTAATAAATCGAAGCTGGGGAAAGTGGAATTAGTTGCATTATAAAGATAATTAGCTAATTTGCATAATTGTGAAATAAGGTCAGGGGTCATTTTCTATCTAGGAATAGTACGCTAGTAATTAAACAAATATTCTAAGGTATTTTTGGTCAAGAAATCCATTTCCGGTGTCCGGTTGCAAGTGCCATATGGCCAGCAGTGTTGTCAGTGTCTACAGCCTCTAATAAGCAATAATTACAGCGTTTCATTCTTCAATCATGTTCTAAATGTGTATTAAAGATACTTCAGCTTGGTTGCCGCCTTGGCAATCTCTAGCAATGCA
This sequence comes from Echinarachnius parma, assembly GCA_037951105.1. Lineage (NCBI taxonomy): Eukaryota > Metazoa > Echinodermata > Echinoidea > Clypeasteroida > Echinarachniidae > Echinarachnius > Echinarachnius parma. The sequence goes on from JBAMJV010004301.1 coordinate 4,778, forward strand.
TATAATTAGCATAATTAAATTATTTACATAATTTGCATTATTATTGGAAAAGTGGTATAATTTGTAATTTTTACTTTCCGGGTTCCCAATATACTCAATTTTGGGGAATATGCAAATTAGGTAAATAACCTAATTATATGCATTGCTAGAGGTTGCCAAGGTGGAAACTAATCTGAATTTTCTTTACTACATATTTAGGACATGAATGAAAAATAATAATCTGGAATCATTGCTTATTAGAGGCAGTAACCACTGAAAAACAATAATATTCATGAATGTGCAAATTAGGGGCAGCCACCTTGTTGCCCATACGGCACATGCAAATGAGCACCATAAATGGATTACTTGCCCCAAATTACCTTAGGATAATCGTTTTAATCAATATTGTGCTATTCCTAGATAGAAAATGACCCCTTACCATATTTCAGAAATATGCAAATTTTCCAATTATCGTTAAAATGCAAATTAAACCACTTTCCCCAGCTTCGATTTCTTAGGACTTTTATTATGTTGTTCAAGGGAGTTTCCTGAACAGATTTCCGAAGAAAAATTCCCATGTTGCAATTTTGCCGAGGTCAAACCCTATATTGACTGGACTAAAATATGTGCGGACCTGCCTGCCATATGTTTTGTACATGTATTACAAGATATATTTTGTGATGCAAAAATACTGCTGAATACTACTTATCTACTATAATAATGCCTATGTAGTAAAATGAAAGTCAATATATAGGGCCTACATTTTCGATTCTAGCAGAATTTTTTTTAGAGACTGACGAGGAAACATGTTTCCTCGTCAGTTAGCCTCTGAAGAAGATTCTGCTAGGATCGAAAATGTAGGCCCTATATTGACTCTCAAGATATATTTTGTCATAACTTTCTGGAGGATTGTATTTTCTTGAGCTTTGAACAGCCATTAATTATCTTCGATTTTATATAAACATATTCAACAAAACCTGTTTGACTTTTCGAACGACGGCTGACATTCCTCTGACAGATAACACATGCCACCTTAGCAGCGATGAGTAAGATGACTCCGCAAACTATGAGACCGACCACCACATCAAGAACCAAACGTTTCATTCCCCCATTACCACTGTCATCTAGATAGAAACAAATGTGGACAATAGTATGTGTACATACTACATTCTTCCTTGGACCCAAAAACTATTTCGCTTCATCGTTTGTGTTTGTTTTATTTTACTAAAACTGTTTGCTTCAGAGATTCATATTCTTCCATCGAGCCAAATACATTTGTGCATCATTTTTTGTTTAAATGAAAGCTGTTTGGTGCACAGATTTGCACACACAAAAAAAAGGAAGATACAAGCAGATATCATGTTCTCTTAGCTGTGAAATGTACATGTAGATGTAAATTAATGTGTAAGACCTGAATATATCTTGTCAGGTTATAAAGCTAAGCGGTCTTGATTTGACATGAGGCAAGTTATACCGGTACCTAATTTATGCAGAGTAATACAACATTTCAAATTACAAGAAGACTTGTTGCATAATGTGGTCACCTAAAGAATTATGTATATTGTTTTTTTTTTTTTTTTTTTTTAAATCAACATTTACAGGTTTATTGTTCAAAATGAATTTGAGCTAGCTTGTAGGCTGTGTATATTTTTAAAATGTACACACAAAAATTAACTTGCAGTTTTGTGTAATAACCCTATTAGTATCTTTACCCGCAAAACAGTCAGCAGAACTGGTCGATCCATTCCCTGCAGTAATAAAACCCTCGGGACACGGGTCACACTGCACTTCCTGATGAATTCGCTTCTCTTGGAATGTCCCGACAGTGCATGGGGTACACACGGGGTCATTCAGGCTAGAGTCGTTGTCGTGCGTATCTGCCACGCGAATGCCGGAGTCGTCCTTATACATACCTGCCCTGCAAACAACTTTATGCAGAACACATAGGAAGAAGAAAATATTATAAGTGTATTTTATTGCACTGAATATTACACAATAATTAAAACAAACAGGAAACTGACTATAAATATTTATATCAAACATATAAGAAAATGAGAAAAGAAATTTTAACTTTGCCAGGAAATGAATTTAAGACCTCCGTATTCCATTGAGTCACAAAACCATATTGATGGCGGTTCTTCCCAGAAACCCATTACTATGCTCGTGCAGGTAAGAGGCTATATAAACCTGACACAAACCCGAGGGAAATGAATCGTCTTAGGGAAAATGTGATCATGCGAAGTGATGCAACTTTTCGTTATAATGTAAATTCTAACAAAGAGGAATATATGAAAAATAGAGGAAAATGAAGAAGGTAATGGGTCTTTACCGGGACTTGAACACGAGACCCCTTTATTTCTAGACCAGTGCTATCTACCCATTGACATGATTGAGCCGATACGATAATTACAATTCAATTGATATCTAAAACAATACGTCAAGTTGAACATCTGAAGACTGAAGGTAAAGGATGAAAGTTATTGTGTGTTCTCAGTAATCCGGTTAATGCAAATAATTGTAAATGGAAAAAATGTCATCTTTGATATTTGCAAATTGAGCTATAATCATAATCATTTGATTAGTTTAACAACAACGGAATGTGATAATAAAGGTACAATGGTGACATACAATTAAAGAAGCAATGCTGCAGATAATAAAAATGGGGAAATACAATGAAGGATGAATTCATGTACCTATATGAATTTATATCTTCGCAAGTAACACAGCCACAACCGACAAGGGAGAGGGAGAGTGTTTCGGTTGGTTTTGAATCCATGTCAAAGTACATTTTGTAATATGATTCAATATCATCTCTATAAAGCACTTTACACTATTATTACCACAGGCAATAAATGATACAATGGAAACAAGCACTCAGTATGTGCACCATCTCCACTTCCTCGGGAGAATTCCTTCCGATAAGATAATTGGTCATTTTCATGAGTGCCCACGAGATCAATTCTACATTGGATTGGGGGTACTGTGGATTGAGACCAGTTTTTTATTTCGTATAAGTCATATGAGTCATACATTACACTTAGCCACACAGGTTTACAAGACTGGAATCCTGAACACACTTACTGACGCAGTCCAGGGAATCTGTAGAACTCGTCTGCAGAGTGACCCTTTCGCCAGGGCAGGCATTGCATGTATCTTGACCAGTCTCATTCTGGTACGAGTTGATAGGGCACGGAAGGCACGATGTCACATTGGTGTTTGCCAGTAGGTTGTGGTATGATCCTGTGGGACAGGGTTCTGAGATGCACAGAAAATAAAATCAATATTGGTTTTAACTTGCAGGTAATTAGACTGATTATAACATTGATGCATAAACTCTGAAGGCATTCTCTACCAATACGTGCCCACGGCTTGGCATGCATGACTAAAATAACCAATGCTCTTTACAATTTGTATAGAACATCGGTTCTTGTAGTTATGCATGCCAAGTCTGGGCACGCTTTGGTAGCCAATAATGCCAATCTGAATACCATGATAAACTATTGCAGGTAAAAACGTGTTAATATTTTCTTCTGCCAGTTCAATGGCAACACGTTGTGTTAAAGAAAATATTTCCATGATATAACAGACAAAAAATGTAACATTTACACTAATACACTGATGTTATAATCAATAATAATGTGATTTACATGCATGCATCAACGTGCATCAACATAATTGCTGTATTTGATATAATATGAACCACTTAAAGGGATCTAGTAACTTTGTTGACATGTGCAAAAAGTGATGAATGGTTTATGCAATGTATATTGTTGTTATATCATATGTCCACAGGGTATTGTGTGAAAATGTCAAGTCAAATGGACATTGAATGGCCAAGTAATGAGCGAAAATGCAAAGTCATATTCAGTAACTCACTGCACTCACTTTGTACACGGAAGAAAAACTTGCCCGGAGTTTTTCTTATCTGAATACTTCAATCATACATATCTTTGTAACGAAAGGGAAATTTGAAAAACCGAAACCTGTCCCGTGATTGTATTGTTAATACGAATACAACAGGGTATAAGGGAACCGCTAGAATACAAATTTTATTTTGAGGATTTGGACAATGTTACTAAGTCCCTTTAATACAAAACATAACATTATTACGTTAACCCTCTGACTGCCAAATTGAAATACATGAATCTTCTTTCTCTAGGAAAATTACGTAAATAACTTGATCCCTCTTTAAAATATAATACGCGGAAACTTGGTAAGAAGTAAGTTTCTTTACAACTCCTTGCAAACAAAATTGTATGTCACTGTATGTAGTGAGCATGTAGCAGAAAATCAAGAGATATTGTATAGAAGTACTGAAACTATAGTCAACCATGACACTCAGAAGTTTAAGCCTAATCAGGCCAGGTCATTTTAGAATGACAAATAATTAAGGTTTTTAGAATCCTAGGATAAAATACTTAATTTCCATAGTAAAGGTACACGAATCACGAAATTAAACGATTTCTAGGCTGACATATTTTACCAAAGGTAACGTGACTTTGAAACGGTATACCCGGTCATGCAAAAACTGGTCTCAAATGATGCACATGACTTGAATAAACCAAAAACTCATTAAGTAGCGCGGCGATACCTACGTGCGTTACAGATAAATTCTACCCCCCTCCCGGCCCTTCTTAGGATTAAACTAATGACCAACCTATGCACTGCTCGATGCTGTCGGATGAGGTTCCCAGTGTGATACGTTCCCCTGGACAGGGCATGCATTCTGTCTGACGCTCGTTATCTTGATAGGTGTGGAATGGGCATGGCATACACATAGGTAGTGAATGTGTTGTGTCGTAGTAGGTACCCTCTGAGCATGGGACTGTAAAAATAAGATGTGTGTTGAGAAGGAATAAATGTATATTATACAGTCAAACCTGTGTATAAGAATACTCGATGGAGACAGACAATTCATGGTCCTTGTAAGGATGACATCATGGTAAGGTCTGTTAAGACGGCGCTTTACTCACAGGTAAACAAAAAAAGTTCTGTATTTTCGTTTTCATTACTTTTAGAGAGTCCATATGAGCCTAGCTTACAATCTTAGCAGGATCTTCTTCAAGGCAGAAATGACCACATGTCGACTATATGGACTATACAAACATATGCACACAAATGCGGAAAAGGGTAGGGGGACGTACGAGGCAGAAATACAAAACAGTGGAAACAATAGTATGTTGGTGACTGTTTAGCCAATCAAACTATAGAACAGAACTGGAGAGGATGTGCAAACAGATTGGTTAGTGGCTAAGGTAAAAGGAAGTGGAGTGAGTGTGAAGGGGTTTAAAGGGTAACACCACCCAGGAATAATATTCTTATAATTAAAAAGTTAAACATTTTAGTAGTCCATTCCACCAAAAAGTTCAGACAAATATATTTCCAGAAACAAAATATATAATTGGAAAACGCATCTATTCACCATTTTACAACATGTTTTGATGGGTTTACTTACAAAGACTACCTTGTGTCTAGGACGAACGCATCATCCGTGATTCTATCGCCTCTAAACGTACGCGTGAATCGAATTGGCGCACTCTCAGACGTTTGTCGCGTATAAAATATGATACACAATAAGGTACTTGTAGTATGAAAGACAAAATACAAATTACATGTACTCACGGCAGTATCCCAACAGACTGTTTATTGTCCCCAAAGGACATGAAGCGTTAACACCTCCCTCAGTAGTGAGATTGGCAGAGTAGACATGCCCATCAACATCGATTGCAAAGGAACCGTTAACCACCAAAGCAAAATACATGCTGCTTATGTCATTATACATCAGAGTAGCGGCATCTGTATATTTGAGAAAATCAATATCATAATGTCATTGATATGTGAAGTGAAATTGTATTTCGACTGGGGAATTTGCATAAAGAGTTTCGATCGATCGCAAAGTTGCGATTAAATGCAAGACATGAAATATAGACATTTAAGCCAATCAGATTTGCACATTTAGGCGCATTTTCTGACTTGTGATAAATCGCAACTCTTTTATGCATCCCCCTGAAGTCATATAAATCATGATGTATATTCAATATTAATGCTGGCGACAATTATGCATTTTAGCCTATAATCTTGCAAAAAAGAACTCTAGGACAATATCCCCAATTATTTATCCATGTTCTTCCTTTAAATGGGTAGCTGTAGCTACTTTCTTTTGCATGACTCCCATATCATGTGTGTTTATATATTACAATTGTCAGGTTTGTTGTCTGGCAAGGAACCTCCGTAAGTGATCACGAGAGGATTGTTTAGATTGTAATATGAAATTTAAGTTCTTAAACTTATTTATGGTTAAGTATGAAGTGCTGTGCCAGAAAATATATTTGAATAACACATCCTACTTATCTATTTGCTAATGATTTGTACAAAGTAAATTTTGGCATGGACATATTAACTAAAATAATTTATTTACAAATATCTATTCAATGGGAACCAACATCCAGTATAGTTATTGTAATGATTATTTTTAATTGTATTCACCAACCTTCTAGAAAAACATCACAATTAATCAGTCAATATGACTAATAAAATCATGCACGAGTCTGCAGAAACAGACTAGCTACATTGTCATAGAAAAAAGAGAACCCTTTTATTTATCTAGGCAATATAAACTAGATGGAACTTCGACTGCGCGCAGTCGAAACAAGTATGCCTCCGCACTGAATTGATTCTGTAAACTAAATTTTGATGGTAATTTAGATCTTGATTTATCACAATTACGAGCGATTTTTGCATATATAATGAATCCTGTGACCTTGACCTTCGACCTCATGACACCAAAATATTTTTCTATATTGGCTCCCTAAGATACATTCAGGTACCAAGTTTGATTGAAATCTGACATCCAGTTCTTAAGTTGTGTTACAATTACAGGCTAATTTTGCATGCATGAGTCCTGTGACCTTTACCTTTGATCTCATGACTCCCAAATTGTATGGCTACATTGGCTCCCTAAGATATATTCAGGTACCAAGTTTGATTGAAATCTGACATTCAGTCCTTAAGTTTTGTTACAATTACAGGCTAATTTTGCATGCATGAGTCCTGTGACCTTTACCTTTGATCTCATGACCCCCAAATGGTATGGCTTCATTGGTGTCCAATGATACACTTACATACCAAGACTTTGCCATTACAAGCTATTTTTGCATACAAAATCGAGCCCTGTGACCCCAATATGTACATTCATACCAAGTTTGAAATTGATCCGTCAACAGGTTCAGAGGTTCTGAGATAACGCGAGAACAAAAACGGGACGAACGTACGTACGTACGGACGGACGGACAACCCGAAAACATAATGCCTCCGGCCACTTCGTTGGAGGAGGCATAACAAGTATAATGCATGCCCATGATGACTTCCAATTTCAAATAACACATTTCTGGAAACCATCACAACTTTCACATCTTTTGTGGAATCGACTTCTGTAACCAATCTTTGCCACATTCTGAAGTATAATAATGGGGCGATGATGAATCCTTTTAATAGTTTTAGATACGACTAATACTTAGCATAAATCACCCCCAAATATGAGAGTGACCAACCTTCTGAGCCATTTGTTTGAGTGCCATTCATGTCGACTGTATAGGTAAAGCTCACAGGGTCGGTTGTAGATCTCTTCTTACGTCCTTCCAGTGCATTGTTGCAGTTATTCACCTGTTCATACATGGTTATTTCGAAAATATGTGTAAGAACAACCTTGATGCGTATTTCTCAAATTCAATTTCTCTGATCAGATATCAAATCATGCAATATGTTATCATTAATGGTGAATGATTCATGGATATTCAAAATAATAATAAAAGGTTCGATTTATATAGAGTCTATCATGATATAATATCATCTTTCAGTGCTTTACACTATTATAACCCCGGTTATAGGATACAATGCAAACCAGCACACTTTGTGTGCACCATATCAGCTCCCTGGGGAGCATTCCTTCCAAGCGGCTCATGGGCATTGAGAATATCCTTCACATTAAGGCTTTTACCTGATACCGGGTCTCCATGTATACACCTGGGTAGAGAGCAGCAATTGTGGATAAATTGTCTTGCTGAAGGACAAGCGTGGTGGGCAGGGTTTGAACTCTGGATCTCAGGATTGGAAAGCGCGCGCTCTACCAATCTTGCCACACCACATCCACTACATAAGACTACATTACGTATGTGGTCTACAAGTTAAATGTTCGTACAATGTGATTGATGCAATATAGCATGTCTTTGCAAGACACCAATCATATGAGTATTACATGGTGTAAATTAGCATAATGCACCAAACTGGTTACTTGCGGCTAGAATGCTCTGAAAAAGTTGAGAAGGTGCATAAAATATTTGTGCAGGTTTGAAACGTGACAAGATGACCAGGGGTAATAATGAAAACTTTGCGCCACAACTTTTCAGTCAGCACTGTATTTTTTAATGACCGTTATATGATTTAAAATGCTAAGAAACAAATTTTAACAAGAAAATAAAGCTGCAGTGACAGAATTGGCGTAATTGAATACACACAAAATGTATTTGTTTGGTCAACTTTCTACTGATGACCTTGTCTGCTGACAAGTGCGTACAGGTTATAAATATAGAATCATTATTATAAGTATTATTATTATTATTAAAGGGAAAGTTGAGTTTTGGTAAAGAGGGCGCTACTTAAAATATTTTGTTGTGAGATAATGAAAAACTGAGTGTCAAATTCGAAAGAGCATACAATTTTAATGACAGAATAAACTTTATTTGATCACAATCGGTTGGAAATGGCTGAAATATCCATAAACACAACCATCTGTAATAATTGTGGGGCCCCACAATTATTCAATAATTTTGAAACAGCCGTTACATTTTTTTTAAATGCTTCCTCTTTTTCAAAAATGTACAAAAGAGGTTTTTAAATAGTTGTTGATTATCTCTCTATCTAATCACTATTTCAACAAAACATCACATGCACAATATTTTATTTAAAATGGTTGAAACCGATGAACATACCTTGAACATACCTTACCTTGAAGGCCACACCTCACCACCTTCGTCGTAAGAGTAGATAGTTTGGCGTGGCAGGGTTTAGGGGGCCCTTTTGAGCCCATTTTAAAAACCCAAGTTGGATAACTGTTTCTTAAAACTTAGGAGTGAGGGGGCTTGGACTACACGTTGTGGGAGTTTGTTCCATATGTTGACAACCCTTTGACTGTAGAAGTTTTTCCGGACGTCCAGCCTGCTTCGGAACTTTGTGAACTTCATGGAGTGGCCTCTTGTTCTGCTGTATTCTGATCTCTCAAAGAAGTTTTCTGGTTTTATTTTGTCGATCTGTGTCATAATCCTGTATGTTTGTAGCAAATCACCACGCTCTCTTCTCCTTTCTAGAGTAGTCAGCTTCAGTCTAGCTAGTCTGTCTTCATAGGGCAAATGCTGGATACTAGGAATGAGTTTTGTTGCTCTGGCTTGAACTTTCTCCAGGATCTGCTTATCCTTCTCCAAGTAAGGGCTCCAGGCTTGAATGGCATAGTCTAGGTGGGGTCTCACAAGTGATTTGTACAATTTTAAAACCACCTCCTTGCTTCTGTAGGTGAAATTGCGCTTGATCATGCCTAGTACTCTGTTTCCTTTCTTGGCTGCAGCAGCACACTGGGATGCAACTTTCAGTGACTTGTTTACAAGTACTCCTAAGTCTTTTTCTTCAGTACTTTCTTTGAGCTGTTTGTCTCCCAAGGTGTACGTGTGATGGGGGTTCTGGTGGCCAAAGTGCATGACACTACACTTGTCTGTATTGTACCTCATCTGCCAACGGCTTGCCCAATTTTGTAGATGGTTGATAGAGTCCTGCATGTTATTGATGTCATCATCGGTTTCTACTGGGTTGATCAGCTTGGTGTCATCTGCAAATTTGCTGATAGTTGAGGTCTGGTTTAGTCCTAGCTCCATGTCGTTCATATACATCAGGAAGCATATCGGGCCTAGGACAGATCCTTGAACCACTGAGCTAGTAACACGTTTCCAGGTCGATTCAGCACCTTGGGTGACAACTTTCTGTCTTCTGTTGTTTAGCCAGGCTTCAATCCATGTAAGTAATCTTCCTTCTATCCCATGTGCCTGGATTTTCTTGATCAGCCTCTTGTGGGGAACAGTGTCAAATGCCTTGGCTAGATCTAGATACACAACATCCATTGGTGTTCCATCGTCAACAGCTTTGGTGATGACTTCCAGATATTCCAACAAGTTTGTAGTTGTGGATTTCCCTTTCCTGAAGCCATGTTGGGTGTCATTAATGAGGCAGTTTTTGTCAAGATGCTCCGTCATTTTGTCTCTTATTATGCTTTCCAGTACTTTGCCAATAGTTGATGTCAGGCTGATTGGTCTGTAGTTATCGGGTTTGGATCTGGTGCCTTTCTTGAATAACGGAATAACTTGTGCTAACCTCCAGTCTGTTGGTACTGTTCCTTCTTCCAGTGACTTGTTGAATATAAGGGTCAGGGGTAGGGTAAGTTCATCTGCTGCTGCTCTTAGAATGGCTGGTGGTATTCCATCTGGACCTGCTGCTTTGGATGGATCCAGTGCTTTCAGCTTCTTGTTTACACATGACTCTGTAATCTCAAATTCAGTTAGTAGTTCATCTTCAGCTCCTTTAAATATTCTTTCAGGGTTTGGTATATCTTGGTTTTCATTTGTGAAGACAGATGCAAAGTACTCATTCAAGGCATTGGCAGTTTCCTGACCTAGTGGAATTTTCTCTCCTGCTTCATTTTTCAACGGTCCAATGGCATCTTTAACCTTCTGTTTTGATCTTACGTAAGCATAAAAGCTTTTTGAGTCTTCCTTGATATTTTGTGCTAGTTTCTTCTCAAAGTCCTTTTTTGCTGTTTCCACTTCATGGCTTGCCTCCTTCTGGCATTTTCTGTAGTGTTCCTTCAGTTTGGTACAATCTTTGTTTGCTTTGTATCTTTTCCAAGCTCTTCTCTTGCGGCGAACAAATCTTAGTGCTCTTTTTGTTAACCACAGAGCCTTCTTCTTCTTCTTAGCTTGTTTCATGGGCACATGTTGGTGAATCTTTTTCTTGATATTCCTTTTAGTTATGTCCCATGCTTCCTCAGTTGATTTGTTGCTTAATAGTTCTCTCCAGTCAGTATCATTTAGCTCAGATTTAATTTGATCAATGTTAGCGTTTCTAAAGTCTCTCTTCGGTAAGGATTCATCCACTTTGACATAAAAGTTCATATCCCACTTTAACATGTTATGGTCACTGCGTCCAAGATGCTCTATGATTTCTACTTCATCGATCATGTCAGGGTTTGATGTAATGACCAGATCTAGGAGAGATTCTTGTCTTGTTGGCTGAGTCACATGTTGAGTCCATAGGTTGTCCATTACAACTTCCATGAAGGCTTCAGATCTGCTGGAGGATGTCTGCATGGTTTCCCAATCTATGTCTCTATAGTTGAAGTCTCCGATAATCATGATTTCTTTCTGCTCATCGTTAAGTTTTTTTAGAACTTGATTAAGGCGGTTGTTCTCATCATTTGAGTTGTTTGGACTCCTGTACACTATACCGAGTAGTAAATCTAGTTCAGATCCTGGACTTGAAATGTCACACCATAATGCTTCATCATACTCTGATAGTTCCTGGTTCTCTCTCTTCTGTACATCTATGCCATCTTTAGTGTATAGTAGGATGCCTCCATGCGCTCTGTTCTGTCTATCAAGTCTGGTGGTTTGGTATCCAGGGACCTGTATCTCTGCATCTGCTATGTCACTGTGTAGCCATGTTTCTACTATGCCAACTAAATCTGGTTCCTCGTCCTCCATGTAAGTCTGTAGCTCATCTCTTTTATTGACAATGCTTTGGGCATTTGTGAATAGGCACTTCAGCTTCTTTTCTCATACCTGTAAGTGTTTAGAGAGCGCCCTCTTGAGTTTTAACAGGCTTTTTACTTAGTCATGTGTAATGTTGTATTCCTTTCGAGCATGGTGGAGTTAGAACTATTAGTTTGTAATGTAATTGTGCAGGTTTTGGTTACTAAAATTCAGTTTGACCAAATCTGTACTCTCTTTACCAGAACTCAACTATCCATTTAAACTAATGATCGAGTTATGTGAAGAAACCCGTTACCAGATTCTTACTTTAAACGACAACAATTCCCTATAAATATCGACCACATACCTCAATGGAACTGTATGTACAATCCATAGATGTGCCACACCCTAGTATAGAACCATTTTCCTCCAATTCCTCCACGAATCTCATTATCAACATGTTTCTCTCTTCCTCCGAGCCACATGACAAACCGGGGTATGCAATTTGTGAAGTTACTGACAAGGTATTTGCTCCTTCAATCTCTGAGATGAAGGAATTAAAGATCCAAAATTAAAAACATTTACTTTTAAAGATACTGATAACTAGATGTATACATCTAGTGTATAAGTACACAGTGAATAAGGGTGAATTTTAGTAATAATACAAGTAGTGTTATATATTTATGCCTTTTGAAGAGCATCGTGAAGCAAAGATTATGTAATTACTGCAACATCACAGTAAAACTTAATTGAGAATGTTAGTGAAAAGAGATTAAATAGACGACAATAACTGCCTTGAAATAACTTAGGCAGGACACATGTATGATAAACTTGATCTTACAGCTGCACAGACCCATCAGGCATGTAGGTACTTACCAAGGCAGGTGCATTCACAGACAGTGGTTTTTAGATTTGATCTCAGCAGAGCACGTATAACTTTCAGCTTATATATCTGCATGTATCAATTTCAAGGTTCAAGTAATCCTTGCTTGTACTATTATTTCAAAAATATCAATTGATTAATAGTTGGGTCATATGCTTGCTCTTCGTAACTTTCCCACTGCTGCTATATACGGAGTGAGAGACATCCTGTTCTTGGATGACCACTCGGACAAAGATGAGACAGCAACTTGCAGCCTCAATGGTTGCGGAGAGCTTCAGCATTCCACCAATTTCATAATTATCAACGTACTTGATTGTGGCCAGGATCTGCATCGTTGATCATGGTCAGAAAAAATAACATGCCCTAACATACGTTCCAATAATGATTTTCTCAGTGATGTAAGAAAGACAAGTACATGTAACATGCCATAAATGCATTACAATAATAAATTTATAGATGTAAGAAAGATAAATCACTTACCGTTGCAGGCTGGTAATTTAGCAAGAGGATTGGCCGCACTCTGATGAGGCCATCGGTATTCTGTCTCGGGTCCACAGACATATTCCGGAAATGGGTACTCAGAAAACGAATATCCAGGATGGCACTCGATGACGCAGACTTCATTTTCACCTTCCTTCGTACAGGAGAGCATTCCTCTGGCTGGTGTCTGCAGTATGGTACAACCTGCATCACACAAAAAGATGTCATGACATCAAACATAGGAAAATTGACCAGAAATATATAAGAAATTAAAATGAGCAAAGAAAAATTGGGTTTCTGCGGAATTTGAACACAAGACCCTAGACTGCTAGACCGGACCGGACAAAACTAAGCTAGAAAGCTCTTGTGACAGTCGTTCGTCCCTGAAACCCTTTTCAATGCTTGTGATGGTCAGAGGCTATCATAAACCTTACACATTTGACTTTGAATTATTGGTGGGGGCAGTTTAGACTCTGTCCTCCATATTCAACGCCGAAGGTCCCATGCAGGTAAAAATTTCCACAACATCCGAATATGAAAAAAGCGGCAGGTTAATTGAGGCTAAATTGTATTACTGGTAATATTTTTTACAATAATGATGACAATACATTTTTTCTTTTCTAAAAAGGTTACATTCGTCAACACACACGATTGTTTATTCCTATATACATATGTTAACGCCAGGGACGAAGTGTCTTAATATATTTCATCCTATCATTTCCCCTACCCCTAACTACACAGAGTCTGCTCGCTATTCATAAAGACCGCTATTTACAAGGACCACTATCCATAAGGACAACTATTTATAATATGAGAAGAGGGTCGCTATGCATAACACGCAATGAGGATCGCTATTCATAATATGAGAAGAGGGTCGCTATTCATAATACCAAATGAGGGTCGCTATTAAAAATATATGAGAAGAGGGTCGCAATTCATATTACAAAATGAGGGTCGTTATTCATTATACGAGAAGAGGGTCGCTATTCAAAATACGAATTGAGGGTCGCTTTTCATAAAATTATTAACATTTCGCTATTTTATTGATCCTAATCACATGATCCATAATATTTGACCCGGGGGTGGGGACGCGGGAGGCACGTGCCCCCTTCCCCCTGAATAATTTGCCATAACATTAGAAAACATAAATTTCTTAACAAATAAAGAAAAAGTGTGCCCCAATCATTTATGTGAGCCCCCTCCCCCCCCCCCCCTCCCGATTCAGTTCGGACCACGCTACACCACTCGGCCCAATGGCGTAGCGTGGTCGGACAACTTTTTGTGGGGGGGGGGGGGGGTCACGTAAATCTTATGGGTCATTAGGATCAATAAAGTAGCGAAATTGTTATCATTCTATGTATAATGATCCTCATTTCGAATTATGAATAGCGAACTTCATTTCGTATTATGAATAGCGACCCTCTTATTTCATTATGAATTGCGACCCTCATTTCGTATTATGAATAGCGACCCTCATTTCGTTTGATGAATAGCGACCCTCTTCTCACATTATGAATATCGATCCCTTTCTTTGATTATGAATAGCGACCCTGAATTCGTATTATGAATAGCGGTCCTTATGAGTAGAGACCCTCAATGTTAATTATGAATAGCGACCCTTATCTCACTTTATGAATAACGGTCATTATGCCCTTTTGGATAACGATCCCGTTTGAGTTATATGAGCGGTCCGTCAGTATAGTGGATTAACACACTATGAATAGCGGTCCTTATAAATAGCGAGGTTACCCCAACCACACTCTACCCACTTATACTAACTTGCTATTGGACAGGCATCTTCATTGCATGTTGTTTTTTCTACACTATCCCCGTCACATTCATCTCCAAGCTCGTTTGGACTTGGGTTGACACATTCTCTCAATCGAGACATGGTTCCACCTGCACAAGATGCACTGCACTCCTGCCAAGGTGACCACTCATTCCAGCCACCGTGAACTGAGAAGATAGTAAGGTTTCTATAAACATAAGAATCTCTACGTAACATTACATATTAATTGAATTGAAGATTACACAGTCCCTTACATACATATTGCAAATGTATTTGAGCAAATAGGAGTATCTGCATACTTATGTTGTATCCAGGCACACTGTTCTGTCAGGATTATGAAAGGGAAATTGACAATTGAGGTTTTAACGAAAATAACAAAGAAATCCACATGATAATTACAATTTGACTGCCAATTGAATACTAAAGTATTTAGGAATCAGGGTGATAGTTGGTAGTTAATTTGTAAGGGTTTGCTAAACCTGTCCTGTGGCTTGGATAATTTTGTACATCAAACACATTGCTGAAAATGCAATATCATTATGACTTGACAGCTACCGACTGAATTTGAATGCTATCAAGAATATAATGTTCAATTTCAATGTTGCAATAAACTGAACATGAATATTATTTTGAAGTTAAACATTTCTTTAGTACAAAAAGTCATGACAATATAAATGGAGGCTTGATAAGATATTGTTATTACAACGTAAACCCCTCACACACAGTTCCGCAATTCAAGTTTGAGCGTTCATTTCTCTCATATCCCTAAATTATCTTACATGATTTTGGTATCATTGAAAAGGCTGTTTATTCCCCTTTACATTGATGTCCCATTTGTAAGGAGTACGTAATTATGGAATGTGCATTACACCTAAATACAGGGCCAAGTCAAGATTGAAATGTCGCAAAATACATTGTTATTGGATGACTATTGAATGTCGTATTTTGCAACATTTCACTTTTGACATGTCTCAATATTAAGGTCTACTGCACATTTCATAATTACATAATAATTACAAATGAGGCATCAATGTAAAGGGGAATAGACAAGCTTGTCAACTATATCAAATCCGAGTAGGATCATTTAATGATAAAATATATATGAACGATGAAACTTGGATTGCTGAACTTTTTGTGAGAGGTTAAGTATGATTACGACTCTTACTTATCAAGTTTTCACACGCCGATCCAGTAGTGTTTGCCGGGCATTCACATACAGCAGTGCCAGTGCTGCTATTCCGAATGCAAGAACCATCATTTTGGCAGACACGTTCCTCACACGGGTCTACTACGTCCTCGCAGCGTGGCCCAGTGAAGCCCGACTCACATAAGCATCCATAGGAGCCGAGTTTGTTCACACAGGTGCCTCCATTATGACAGGGATCGGGTGACCCCATGGTGCACTCGTTAACGTCTTTCAGAAAACAGAGTGGATATATTATCAGCAATGTAAAATGATATTAATCATAGTAATAACAACGGCATCAATAATAATAATAACACTGACGATTTTAATGATACTACTACTAATAATAACAATACCGAAAATAACAATAATCCCGGTCATTGGATTACGGTTAGGGTTAGGGTTGAATAGATCTAGACTGCAGTCATTCATGCACACGGAGTGCACTAGAATGACTCCACTTAGGGGTATCTCAGCTAGTTGACAGTTAGCAACATAAAACCATCATTATATGAAATATACATCAAAATTCACCCACAGACAGAAAACATTTGGTGGGATATAAACAATAATTGAAATTATTTACAGATTACTTTTTTTCTTCAAATTATTGGTATATGCATATTTTAAAGCAATCCCCATGTACCTTGTCCTCCTTTCATATTTTCATTGTCAAAATATTTTTGGAATTTGACCCTTACAAGCCAATGTCAATGAATTACAACCCTTTTCCAAAGTTTCTACCTTTGTATCCAACTTGTACAAGCATCCAAAGGAATCTAATTTGTTCACACAGGTGCTTCCATTCTAACAGAGCCTGGGCAATGCCATACACTTTGAGCACCTTATTAGGTGGATATTGCACAATATAAATATTGAATATCATTATTATTACTATTAACGCACAGTCGCAATACTGAAATTGCAGGACTTCACATGAATTGTGTATCTGCTCAAAAGCCTGTGTATTTTACTATAAAAAAGGAAATATATACCATCGCAAATGGAAGGGGACTCGTCTTTTCCTTCAGACTCAGCAATGTTGACAAGATCAGTCCACGGGACGATTTCTCCGAAGAAACTGGTGGCGCAACTCGTTTGGACATGCTCCAGATCATCGCCTTCTAAAACTCGACTCCACACATTGAAGTTGTGAATTTTGATCACATCTGCAAACAAGTTCAAAATGTACTTGGTTTGAATGATGTTGAAAATTTGCTATTTTTGGAAAAATGTTGCCAAGGTCCCCAGCGATAATGTATGTCACAAGTATGTGCGGTGCAGTGTCGCCAGCTCCAAGAAGAACAACAATCAACAAAGTCACATCATTCCAGATATCACTGCCAATATACATAATAATAATTACTTACGATAATATATTATTAATATAATGGCTAATACTCTCTCACTTTATGTACTATACAGTACAGAGCATCCACCTCACACAAGATACAAGTGTTCATGTGTGTGTTGTGGGTGTAATGTTATTAACATACATAGTAATTATAGTAATTATTTTAAGAAGAAAATTATGAAAATCATCAATATGCATAAAGATATATTAAAACCATTTGTACTGGTCCCCCAAATCATAGAACACTTGGTCAAAAGATTAGACTTTTTCTCACTAAGGTCTTTAAAAGTAAAAGGAAATACACTTTAGATCACTACCTAGCAACCCTGCATGCAAGTGAACGAACCAAACAGTCCCAGCTGAGTGAGGGCCTATTTGATTTGGGATTCTAATTGTTGATGTTTTCTTATGTATACCCTTTTTTTATCAATTTCATCGACCCAAAACGGGAATCAAATTTAGAGTACTTTCCATGACGTCAAGTAAGCATTGTGCTGGGTGGTGTTTCTCCAGCAGACGCTTCCATCAATTAATTAATCATGGTAAATGAACTTCAATATAATGGTTATAGCAAGTTTGATGTAAACTCCTCTATACTATATGATTAATTAACAAATTTGCCTTGGCCTTTTATCTTTAAATTTATTTTATAATGGAAATAAATTGAAACACAATTTTGTGTAAATATGTATCCCCTTGATACATAGTGTACGATATGTGTCTGGCTATATCAACACCCACCACTTGTCGGTAATTACGTTATAGGCAAAAATCAACTTAAACATTAACCCAGTGCAAGATTATTTAAGATTATGTAAAAATAACTCTGTATGGTTTTAATGGACATCAGGATATGGTCGACAAAAAACAAGCTTGCATTGAATGATGCCAAGACAGAAGTACTCCACCTCACTTCCAAGTTTGTGCAAAAACACAGCTTAGACGCCAAAGTACAGATGGGGGGTGACGAAATAAACAGTTCTCCTGTGGTTCGTAACCTTGGTGCGAAATTGGACGAACACCTGACCATGTCGGCCCAGGTGGCAAAGACCTGTCAAGCAGCAATGGGAGCGATCCGCAAGATTGGCAAGATTCGCGAACACCTGGACCAAACTACTGCAGAGATGCTTATCCACGCATATGTCACATCCCGGCTAGATACATGCAATGCACTCTTGGGGGGGCTTCCAGACACTCAAATTAACAAACTCCAGCGCATACAGAATATAGCCGCAAGGATTGTCACTAGATCTCGCAAACAAGAGCACATCAAACCCATCCTCTACCGTCTACACTGGCTTCCAATTCACCTCCGTATCCAGTTCAAGATCCTGCTCCTAGTCTACAAATCCCTCAATAACACATCTCCTCACTACATCTCAGATCTCATCAAGGAATACACCCCAACCCGTACACTTCGCTCAAATAACCAGAACCTTCTCCAGATATCTAGGACCAATACTAAATTCTATGGGGAACGTGCCTTCGGCACCATAGCTGCACGTTTATGGAACTCTATCCCTCTTCACATACGCAATGCCTCATCTGTCGACAGCTTCAAACGTACCCTCAAAACATTAATGCTCTCCCCTTAAGTACCCAATATTGTTCCATATTATGTATATTTTGTAGCGTTTGTTATTTAATTGCTTATTTTTGTAGTTTAAGTATTTATGTTTGAATTGTATAGAGTTAAATGTGCTGAATATTTCTTTGTACTAATTGTGAAGCGCTTAGAGATGAGCACATATTAAGCGCTATATAAGTGTTTCATTATTATTATTATTATTATTATTATTGTCGTAATTGAAACGGCAATATCTGTTTCAACTTAATTAACGCATTATGAATATTATCCAAATCAATTTAAATATGTATTAGATTAAAGCTGATAAATAACCCTTTCAAATGTTATATACATCTACAATTTCATTTTTGCCTACAAGGCACAGTACTAGTTATCTGATTTGACAGTTTCCTTGAATGATTCATATAAAAATTCATCAACTGCAAAATTAAAAAGGCCCTGGAAGTTATTAAATCAGCTGAGTAGACCAGTTGTAAGTGCCGGCAGCTGCCTTCTTATCATAACAGCTACTAGCAACATAGGCTACATTGATCAATAGTTGAAATATAAGTTGGAGAGAAACAAAACATATTTTGAGAATGTGAACCTTACCTCCTCGGGTTATAACATCAGGGCCAATGATGAGAGCAATTTCGGAAGATGGTTTCACTGTAACGGAATCTCCGGTGAGACTGGTAAAGATGTTTGCTCTGTCGATGATAATATCAAGACGACGTAGTTCAGGGACATGCATTGTGATCTGGTGCCATTGTCCATCACACAGTGAAGCTCCACTGAATCCCCTCTCACCACTAGACAAAAGCAAATCATAGATTGAAAAGAGTTTGTGAATATTAGTTCATTAATCCCTGGCATTTCCCCTAACTGTTACTTGTAAGTGCATACTTCCCGTTACTTGTAGTCGTATATCCTCTTGGGTATCAATAATAATGGAAATAATCAATATTTTTTAAACCTCTTTTATCTGTTTTGACTGAATACTGGAGGCTGCCATGTTTTCCAACTGTACCATATGAAACGTCATTTGACCTTGCATCAACAAAAGTGGGTTACGTAACCACTGACATAGCAGCAGATTTAACAACATAACCCGCTTTTGTTAGTGCACGCTCAGATTCACTCAGATGACGTTTCATACGGTACCGTAGGAAAACAAGGCAGCCTCCAGTTGCCAGTCAAACAGTATGGATAGTGGTTTTAAAAACATTGATTATTTTCATTATTAGTGATACCCAAGAGGAAATAAACGACTAGAAGTGACAGGAAGTATGCACTGAACATGCCAGCGTTTCGTTTCGCTTTAAGTGTTTTCAATTTTCACAGATGTATAGCAAATGTGGATCAAGACAGGGCGAAAGGAGGAAGATATGTGCATACACCCTTAGATATTTTGCCATTATGTATTATCTGCATGTATGGGCAGTGAGGTTGGTAAAGGGGGGTTTATCCCATGTTTGAACCTAGTGACTGCTAATTCTTCAAACAAATTATTTATGAACTAGCCTACAATAACAAATATGTTATAGTTTGATAGGATAGCAAGTTAGAAAATAAGTTGTTCTAGAATTAAACCATTATTATCATTTGAAGAAAACGTAAATACCTGTTGATGAAAAATGTGATGTTACAGAGGTTCCCTAGTCCAAATGTTACGTTCCCTGTCTGGACACTCAGGAACGATCCTGCCTTGTTCCTGAAGGATGGACTAGCATGAATCCAGAATGACACGGTGACGCTCTGGGTCTGGCTGTTGAATATGGCACGGTGACTGAGATGAGGTGTGTCAGAAGTTAGCATCAAGTCAACATTTGTAGGTAATACTAATACAGAGGAAAGCAACAAAATGAATCCTTTCAGATTATGGGCACAAATGAAACATGTATGAATAGTATTAAATATCGATTCATAAGATGGGGAACGTTCAAACACTTCAATTTCATCATGACTCTATCTAATTTGTTTTATTGTTATTTAAGTCGTATTAGTTGGAGTGAAACTATTTTTGTTTGTCCCTGCTTATTTTTCAATCAATATGAATTAGGCAGTAAAATGACGAATTTAAAATTAGTTCCCTAGCATGCACAGAGTGCGCCTAACAGATAACTTACTGGAATACTCCTTAGAGATGGGAGATTGTCTGTGCTATTAAATCCTTCTCTACAGGTACATGATGGGCTATGTATAGAATCTATGGGAGTTTAAGAATTGGTTCCAACAAAATTCATAAAAACAACAGGAACTCCAGAACAGCAAAATCAAAAATGCAAGATCACGTATATGTAATATTACGGACTTTTCCCAAGCCTGAGGACGACGAAGAAACACGGGCGTAGACATGGCATTGATACCAGATCCACTATTGTAATGTTAATATAGGTATAATCTCTCTTCTCCCCTTTTCACCCCTATTCCCTTTCTTTTATGTTAGTATTTGTATTTGTATGTGCTTATTTTGAAGCAGTCGGGGACCATACCCACCAAGATTTGTTTATCTTTAATTATCTCATTTATTTGTATTGTATTTGTATTGTATTGTACAATTGTTGTATTTATGTATTATTCATTTGTCTTGTTTTACATTGTAAATTATTTCCTTGTTCTGGTTTTATGAGTCAATAAATGAAATGAAATGAAATGAAATACCCATTCAAGTGGGGGATGATCTATTCATTAATTCCCCCCAGTTGAATAGGTATTACGTAACTCGCTACGCCCGTGCGAAGAAATTACGTCATTTAGGTTCTCTCTCGTCGTCTGGCCAATCTGAGCACTCGTTCATCCCTGATTTCAGGTTGTTCGGAAAATCCGTACGCCGTCTTCAAAATGACGTAATCAGAGCATTATCAACATGTATGTGTGTTTTTTTAAATACGTGTGTATGTCTATATGTGGTGGGTATTTGTGTAACTATGGTGTGTGTGTGTGTGTGTGCGTGTTTACGTATGTGTGTGTATGTTTGTATGTGTTTGTAAATGTGTGTTTGCGTGTGTTTCTGTGTGTGTGTGTGTGTGTGTTTACGTGCGTATGTGTGTTTGTGTGTGTGTGTGTGTGTGTGTGCGAGTATGTGTGTGTGTGTGTGTGTGTGTGTGTGTGTGTGTGTGTGTGTGTGTGTGTGTGTTTGTGTGTGTGTGTGTGTGTGTGTGTGTGTGTGTGTGTGTGTGTGTGTGTGCGTGTGCGCGTGTGTGTGTGTGTGTGTGTGTGTGTTTGTGTGTGTGTGTGTGTGCGCGTGTGTGTGTGCGTTTTTGTCATGATTGTGTGCGGGAGTTTAACATGTGACGTTCATCACGAAAATGGTTCAAATCTATACTGTGTTGGTAAGTTTACAACTTAAAGTTATTTACCCATTTCACACAGGCTGCCGGTATATCCTACTGGGCACTCGCACACTGATCGCAATAGGGCATCTGTACAGGTTCCATTATTCATGCACGGATTAGGGTTGCAGTAGCTGACATACGACTCGCAGTTGGCTCCTCTGTAATTCATCCAAATGGTAAATTGTATAACAATGTGTATAATTAGACAATTATACGAATAACCTATGAAGTATAATTTGAATTATATTAGTAATAATGAAATACAAGTCGATGAGGGTAGCTTAGTCTACGTAATTTTTGCGGCTTAGTCACACAAAGGGAATTCAAAGCAATTCAAGCAATTGGCGTACCGCCCTTTGCGGATAGGGTATAAAAAGGGCCCCGCGGGACAGAGTGTCATATATTTAAAGTAAGAGACAAATAAAGAAAAACAGTTCCTAAAAGTATCCCCAACAGATACTTTCATTTCAGTGTACAAGCACAGGTTTAATTCATAGTTACTATTTGAAGTCCATTCAGATGTCAACTTCTTCTTTCGTATCCGGAAGCGCCGAGTACGGGGGAAACAGTCAGCTGTGACCGTACCCGTACTCTGGCTACCGTCGCGATCTATTTGCAGTTTCGCAGTGAAGAATACGGGAACGTAGATTTCCACGGTACAGGGGGATTTTCGACCCGAGTACGACCACCTGCTGAGATTAGCTTACTAGATGTCCTCCGTAGCATTTGCGAAAACTCTCTAATATCTAAGCCTGTGCGGTAAATGTTATATACAACAGGGTTATGCTTTAGTTTGACAATATCCGCCTTTCATATGCACAATCGACCCATTGCAGCTCATCGCAACCCATCGCAAGCACCATGTGACCACAGCCAATAGGCTGTTCGGCTAAAGTTAATGTAAACTAATGGCCAGAGCGCTTTGATATGATGGTAGGAAACCACCTCTGACTGGCCAAACCGCTCAGCAGGTAGGGATGGATTAATTGCATAGCCCTGACAAGGACATCTAGAGCACACTCGCCAAAATACCCTGAAAATCAGGAGAGAGGTATTCCCAATACCTGATGAGTAAGCGGCAAAGAGCAGTCCCCTGCGCACAGGACCCTCGCTAGCTTAGCACTGCGGTTGATAATCTGCAGTAGATTCTCGATCGCTCCATCCTTACCCTGCGCACAGGCATGGGCCCTCGCGTGCTTAGCACTGCGGTGTCATCGGCAAAAATGGCTGAGGTCGCAAAGCGTTCCCGCCCGATAGGCGGGAGACGGTATCAGCCAGCCGCCGTATCTCGGCTGCTTGCCGAGGCCCTCGCTTTCCTTCGTTCCTTTAGCAGAATTGTCGCTCGAGGCCCCCGATCGTCCGACATTCAAGTTCGTCTCTGCTTGGCCCCGTTGCATAAAGAGATACAATCGATTGTAAGTTACGATTGATCGTAAGTCAGAAAATGTACGCGTTTCAACCAATCAGATTTGCGCATCTAGAACACGTGATCTGACTTACGATCAATCGTAACTTACAATCGATTGTATCTCTTTCTGCAACGGGGCCCTAGACAGGCTATACGGCAAACCCCCGGCATAGAGGGGTTAACAGCGCCTCAAAGTCCCCGTTAATTCTCTACCAATATCTAGCTTGCAGACTCGTCGCTCGTTGATGTTGAAAGCTGCGTGACACACAATGAAAAAGATGACACTCTGTCCCGCGGGGCCCTTCTTATACCCTATCCAAAAGGGCGGTACGCAAGTTGCTTGAATTACTTTGAGTTCCCTTTGTGTGATTAAGCTGCTTAAGCACGTGGAATGTTTTTTTTTTTTTTTATATATAACGTGCTATTGTGAACAATAGCCAATAAGGCGAGACATACATCAAACTCAAATACGGGCATTATAAATAACACATTTGTTTTGTGGTAATTGTGCACTTTGTATACGTGAATTATATAAAGGTGTATCTGTTGACAGAGGTAAAAAAAAATAGCAGGCTTATTGCAATTTTCGCTCTATACATGTATATTGTATATACAGTACATGTATTATTTTATCTGCGCTTCATTTCTAAAGAGTGTATGCTACTCCATTTATTATGAACACTGGTGGAGAACATTAATGATATAAAGAAAATAGTATTTTGAGATATAGTTAATGAATGGAAAATGACCACAGAAAAATCGAACCCGAGACCTCTGGATTGCTAGACCGGTGCTCAACCATCGAGCCACCATACACGACCCTTAAATGAGAGACGCTCCAATGAAACCCTTTTCATTGATCATAGTCAGAAGCTGTATAAACTTGGCACGAACGCAAGGATAATTAAATTGACTTTTGACAGAAAAGTGAGAAGGATCACGCGAAGTGATGCAGCTTTTTGTTAAAGGTGCACCTGTAAAGTGTCAGATATTGCCCGAAATCAACCCTTTAACAAAATCATTGTAAGATATGTCCGAATGATGTGTAAACGTTTCATTGAAAAAGAACACTGCTTTCCTGGTTAAAAAAGCAAAAATTTGCGTTAGCTTTTACAACGAATAACTGTATAACATGAATGAGGTTTATGACCGTTTATCAACGCTCTTGAGCTGAATGATTATCAATGATATATATCGCCATACTAAAGAGGCATTTAAACAAATCTAACTGTATTTTATTCTTCTCTTACCATAAGCCAAACAACACGGTATAAGAGAAATGTGGAAGCTCTAAGTAATTTTCGTGGAGTTAGACACTTTACTGGTTTCACTTTAATCAATTTCAATCTTAAAGGAAACTGACCAGAACAATTATAAATAAATGACACATTCAAGGGTTTTTTGTAGATGGTTGATCATCGGTCTATCACTCTTGGGGTTTCGGGTTCGTTTCCTGCCAAGTCCTTTTTTTCTTAGCTCATTTTCATGCATTTAATATATTTTGATTTTGAGTAATTTGTTAATATATCTGGGCTTGGTCTAAACTATCAGAACTATAACATGAGATAACATATTTCATGCGATGGTTGTATTTAAATATCTTTGTGTAATTTACATGACATTGATTAGTCCGACAACCATCTGTATAATTAATGCTGAAAAGCAGTAAACACTGATTATGAATATTTTATGAAAATGCATTTAAACTGAGTACAATAATTATGATAATAATAATAATATAAATAACAGTAATAATAATACTGATTATGCAGTTTCATTTACCTGTATCCCTCTGGACACTGACAGATGTATTGATTAGTTTCATCAACACAGGTGCCACGATTTGTACACGGGTTGGATGCACACTCGGCGATGTCTTTGTCACAATGTGTCCCAGTGAGACCTTGATAAGTGGACAAACAGGGTAAAAGGTGTATGTTTCTTGAGAAAATACTCCGTTGTTATCTGCCATTTTGAATGGACATACTTCCAATTATTATATAATCACGGTTCAGCCGAGTCAATGATAAGACTACTTTATAAATACAGCTTAATGTGGATTAATATGCACAAAATTACCAATAATGATTTATAGATATCTAACAAATTTGCGCATAGGAATTTACACAGACACAAACATACAGTCAAACATGCACAAAAGCTTACCTGCAGCACAAATGCAACGGAAACGCCCAATGTCGTTGATACAAGTTGATCCATTCTTACAGGGGTTCGACAAGCATTCGTCTATTTCTGCATCACAAGCCTCTCCTGTAAATCCAGCTTGACAAATACACCTGACGCCGTTAACCTGCGGAGGAACACAATATTGCGTAAATTTTCTACTCAAGGCAGTATAAAGGCCAACATGAAGGCATACTTAGTCCCTGCACTCTTCGAAAGAGATACTATGACTAGCTTGAAAGAAAAAATAATATCAATTTGAAATTTTACATCATATTATCCAAGTTCAAATATATTTTTGTGTAAATTGTATTCTTCTTATACAAATCCACAACATTAAATTTGAAGTTTAAAATATGATAAGATTATAAAAATGTTGATTTGTTGTCATTATTCATTAAATGTTGTTTCAATAATTATGCAAACATTGCAATACGTTGGATTCAAATATAATTTGTTTATAAAGCTAGATGACCATATAACAATAAATGATATACATTTACAAACAATACCTAATTATTAAGGCAACAATTTAATCTCAAAATATCCTCTACATAATATTTATTTTATATATAAACCATCTGTCAAAATCTATTTAAAGTCTACTGAGGAAATAAGTCATTCATAACTTCATACAGGGTTTAAGAAACCAGTTTAGACCAAGAGTTATGGGACAACCGATTGCTTATCTAATACAAAATAAGACATGCATTATAAGAACGATTTTAAAGATAAATAGATGCAAAAATTAAAAGTTATACCAGTACAAAATTATATACCATGTCTACACATGTCGCGTTGTTCAAACATGGCTGTCCGATCAGACACTCGTCGATGTTGTTTTCACACACCCTCCCTGTGTACCCTTCGATACAGGTGCAGCTGTAGTCATCATCATCAACCGAACAGAGCCCGCCGTTCAGACAAGGTGTGTTGTCACATGGATTGGATCTCAGCTGACAAAGCGCCCCGTACCGACCGACCGAGCACTCGCAAGTATAGCCATTAATACCATCAACGCAAGTAGATCCGTTGGCACACGCGTGTTCCTCACAGTCATCGATATTTACCTGCTCATAGCGTGAATACACAAACAGGCAAAAATCATTTACAAAACAATCGGGCGTCAACAGCCTCTGAAAAGTGACGGATAGACATTGCGAGGGCGCAAAGCGACGAAGGGGGAGGGGGGGGGGGGGGTGTCCTAAGACAGAAATTGTACTTGAATATAGTACACGAATATATGCACGCCATGGAATAAAACACACATTATGTAATACATATGAACAAATGGGGGGGGGGGGGGGGGGGGGGTCAATCCCCTCCACTTCAAAATTTGAGGGGGATATTGTCCCCAGCCCCCCCCCCCCCCCCTCTCTCCATGTCCCCCGCCCGTCGACGACCAGCAAAAACAATGGTGTATAAAAGAGTCAGTTAGAATCCCCTTTCTTAAAGGTAATGGTGAGTATTGGTAATTTCCAAAGTGCCCCCCCAAAATTAATTGTAACGGATTTGGTTTATTTCAATTCCAAATGAAAGATCATCGAAAAAAACATGGGAAATAATAATAATTCCCTTTCAAATGCTTTCATTGTTGTGAAATTTGCTTTCAAAATATGATATAAAAAGATTGACGCCCGGGTATCACTTTTTAGAGAACGCTAGCGCGAGGCCCTAACGTTCTAGGTGCTCCTAATACAGGACTGAAAATAGATATGTTTGTGCACGCTAATTGTGCTTAAAACTACACGTATGATACGGTACTTACCACCAATTCACTCTCCAATATGTGATCCAACTATAGGGTGGATTAAAATTATGATTTTCCCCTCCATTCCGCAAAAATCAGTGATATTATGCAACTCATGGACTTCTATCCGTGTGTTAGAAAGACGAACGAACGGGGATTGCGGTTACACATGAACATGCACGGTACATGTATTACCGTACCGCGCACTGCAGTCCCGTATTAGGACCTAGAACGCTATCGCTTCGCGCTAGAGTAAATTTGACACTCGAGTTGTAACGGCTATTTTTGAATGATAACAGAGGTTTTACTTTGTCGTTTGTAATTGTGCATACTTTTCGAGCATGGTGAGGTAATAACTATTAGTTTGTACCGTAATTTTGCAGGTTTTGGTTACTAAAGTTAAGTTTGACCAATACTCACCGTTATCTTTAATAGTAATGCAACCAATATCAAATATTTTCAAATAAAAACGAATATATTTATCCGGTCTTAATAATGATCTGAACAATGAAAATGTATCTGCTTTTTATTAAATGAGGTATATTCGTATGTTTTGCATAGGCAATTAATTTGACAAATGGAAATTGGAGAAATGGCGCGTACAATAAACCCCATTAATTCTTTAGATACATATACTATGTACATACATCACACATATCTCCATGGAATCCAGGCTGGCACCGGCATGAGTAGCTTCCCCAGTCGTTCACACATGTTGCTCCATTAAGACAGGGGTTTGCAATGCATTCGTCTATATCTACTTCACAGAGGCGACCAGTGAAGCCTTCTAAACAGACACACGTGTAGTTATTGATGAGCGGTTGGCATTCCACAGCATAGATACAGGGCTGCCTCCGACACATATCTCGGACTCTCTGGCAGTACCTCCCAAAATAACCTGGGTTGCAGTCACATCTTTATTTGTAAAGAGAGTGAACAAGGCAAAATAAGCATCAAAATAATTGTCTGTATGTTGCTGATATTGAATACAAAATGTATAATAGACATTGGACATTGTGCTAATTAAACTTTCCGTTCAATTTAAAACTAAAATTAGTAAATCTGTATGATACCACATTTAGATAAATGAGGTACATGTAAAACACACAAACACAAGCAAATAGTTAAGTGGCTTTAATTACCAGCAACTTGATACATAACAACAAAAGTACTGGGAGGTAAAATTAAACTCTTGGCACTTTGGATTGTGAATAATTAAAAACGTAATGCATGGATTATATCCATATTAAAGCAGAAGATGGCTAAAAGTGTAAATTTTTGTTGGATATGGCATAATTAATTCTCAATTTCACACAATTAATGAATATTTTCCAATATATTTCACAAATTTGACAATATAAAGCTGAGCGCAAGTCAACGACTGTGTACGCAAGTGTGTATCGTACAATGGTTATGTTATCTGTTTGAGCATGATCTATTGAACCACAGTCCAGATCAACTATTTATAAGCTGGCAGACCATGCACTGCCCTGCATAAATAGCACACGATATAGGGCAAGACCCTGTAAATCCAGGTGGACATACAGATTAAAAGAATAATTGGCATTGTGATACGCACTTATTGACTTGCATACAGTTTCTCAATTTGTACAGAAGGTATTGATTGATTGTGTGAAATCAAGTGTGAATAATGAAACACGACCGTACCCCTAACAATACACTTTTCAGCTATTTTCCGCTTCTAAATTGATAGAATCCATGGAATATTTTGTTAATTATTCACAATCAAAACTGCCAAGAGTTCTAACACCCCGTATAAAGATGATAAAGGCCTACCAACAAATAATTTGCACGAGTCAGAGTGCAAGAAATTCAAAAACCTAATGAAACATTTTAACCATGACAATGAAAAGCAAATTCTGATAAATTGTGCGCACAGTTGATAGATCTTGAAATAAATGTTTAATTTGCACACACAATCAACTTTTTAAAAATGTATCCCGTTATTTGTATTGTACATGATTGATGATCATGGGCTTATTAGACAACAATACCTATGAACGTTTTGGTATCCGTTATATGAAACTGAAAATAAGTAATGATATATATGAAAGTTTGTGCTGAAACACGTCAAAAAGGTTCTGATTGTTTAACCAAAATTGTCCAAAGCAGCACTCTATCATTTGACAATTCTATTTAATAAATAAGTATTAATGTTTTTTTTATAAACAGTTTGCCACCAAAATTACCATTAAGATTACTTTTTTTATATTAGTTGTTAGTATTTTGTAGATAAGAAATACAATTGGCAATTAGCGTTATATGTGAGCTAATATTAAGGAGAACATTATTTTGAAAACTAATTTCCATTGTCTCGTCCTTTTATGTCAAATTGTTAAAATTTTATTGTCTTGATCGTTTCTTCTAACAAATAAAAAATTCCTCTTTACATTCTGCGCTTGTTTTGTAACCAACATTTCCTAGTGTTTCCTTACCATATAATAAACAACCATAACTCACTAGGTATAAGCAAACTTTTTTTGTCATTCTATTTTGAAGTAAAAATAAGGACAATTCCTAAAATGGATCTCCCTTTTCTTCAAAAAAGATTGTTTTATGAATAGAGTTTAAATTTAGTACCGCTATTATACTTCAAGGTATACAAAGAAAGAACAACGTTTATAATCTCACACGAGGCAATATAAGAAAACCTACGTATATCCTTGTTGATGGTTGATGCAGTTGCCATTCTGGCACGTATGGTGTATGCAGTTGTCAATTTCACTTTCGCACAAGACTCCATTGAAACCAGCTTCGCAGGTGCAGGTGAAAGAGTTGATGCCATTTTGGCAGGATCCATTCCTACAAGGGCTGAAATATGACAAGCAGTTCATGAATTCAGGCATTTCACACTTTTTGAAGGAACACAATTCAAACATGTAGATGATAAATTATACACGTTCCATTACAACTGCTTAATTCAAAAGGCCTGATTTTTCTTCTTCAATTAAAGTAGACATTCAATGCTGTCAGATCGTTCTTGTTAAAGAGGTGAAACAAGCAACACATACTGCGATGGACAAAGTAGCCTTCAAGGCTTAAGATGTGAAGATACATCTGAGGAAGCTAACCCCTGACAAGGCATCTGGACCAGACGAGATTGCAACTATAGAGTCCTGAAAGAGGGCAGTGCTAAACTAACAAGACCACTTAGCTGCCTCTTCGAACTTTGCTTTGCAGAATGAGTGTTTCCAAACCAGTGGAAGACTGCTCATATAACTCCAGTACATAACAGAGACTCTACGTCCGATCTATCAATGTACCGTCCTATCTCCCCTCTTAGTAACATAAGCAAGATAATGGAATCAGTAGTACATCAAGAAACTTCAGAACTACCTACTGCAACACAGCCTCATATCCGACAGGTAATTTGGCTTCAGTTTTCATCACAGCACAGCCGACATCTTCACTATTCTGTCTTAGCAGTGGTCCAAAGCTTTGGATAGACGACATGAAGCATGTCTTATTGCGCTGGACATAAAGGGTGTTTTTGATAAGGTTTGACATCGCGGCTTAAGTTCCAAGTTGAAAGGCAAAGGTATTTCTCGCAAACTGCTGACCTGGATGTAGAGCTACCTATTT
Source organism: Echinarachnius parma (assembly GCA_037951105.1). Classification (NCBI taxonomy): domain Eukaryota; kingdom Metazoa; phylum Echinodermata; class Echinoidea; order Clypeasteroida; family Echinarachniidae; genus Echinarachnius; species Echinarachnius parma. Next base: position 36,085 of record JBAMJV010004301.1, read on the forward strand.
ATTAACAGAACGATTAAAGAGCGTCTTGTCTGACCAATCATCCTGCTCCACTTCCATCAACGTCTCAGGGCCCCATAAATCTGTACTGGGCCTACTGCTATTCTCGGTCTGCATCGATGATCTGGGAGATGACTGTGATAATTCACTGTACTTGTACGCAGATGATTCCACCTTCTTCTGCGTGAAAAGATGAGTATAACTCCAAGTTTCTCTGACAATCACATTTAGGACAACTCGCCATACTATGTCTTCTGAACAAATTGACCCATGTTTTTATTTTTTGGATTCTTACTCTTCAAATTCACGAAATGTATCCTACAAGACATGTTTTTTAAATCTCAGATGAAGGGAAAGGTGTGTCTCAAGAAAGGAGCTTACCGACATGTCAGTACGAAACCTACAAAGAGCTGCCACAAACAGAAAAAGAATATACTGCCAATTTGAATTAATCTGCTTTATAAATAAATTGCTATTTTCATTGCTGGGAGCAAAGATCTTCCTCAGCACATGTACCTCACTCAAGTAAACTGCAATCACTTCATCTACAAGTGCCCCAAGTCCAAGCCTCAAGAACATGAACCGTGGCACAGATTGCTGGCTTCAAACTTCATGTGATGTCACATTGATGCCCTGATGCCTCATACAAAAGTAGAAGATACTTTGTAGTCTCTGATATCAAAACAATTCTTCATCATGATTAACTTACCCCGAATAGATATTTGCACGCAATATATACTTACGAGTGTTATGGAATCAAATAGAGGGCACTGTCAGTGATACATTCATTAGGTTACAGTCCGTTATTCCGAAGGTTCGTTATTCCGAAGGTTCAGTTATTCCGAAGGTTCGTTATTCCGAAGGTTCGTTATTCCGAAGGTTCGTTATTCCGAAGGTTCGTTATTCCGAAGGTTCGTTATTCCGAACGTTCGTTATTCCGAAGGTTCGTTGATCCGAAAATAAAATCGGGTTCGTTATTCCGAAGGTTCGTTATTCCGAAGGTTCGTTGATCCGAAAATAAAATCGGGTTCGTTATTCCGAAAATTAAATCGGGCTTGTTATAATACTATAGTTTATGTTTTGTTTTATATTTAATTTACAGCCTGCATTAAGCATACCCCTCCCCCTTTCCCTCCCTTGGCCAGACCAATCAAACATTTAAGTTTATTTTATCTCTTTATATGAAATTATAGCATTATAACAAACCCAAATTCATTTTCGGATTAACGAACCCGATTTCATTTTAGGAATAGCGAACCTTCGGAATAACGAACCCTCGGAATAACGGACCTTCGGAATAACGAACCTTCGGAATAACGAACCCGATTTCATTTTAGGAATAGCGAACCTTCGGAATAACGAACCTTCGGAATAACGAATCTTCGGAATAACGAACCTTCGGAATAACGAACCTTCGGAATAACGAACCTTCGGAATAACGAACCTTCGGAATAATGCAACAAATGTTCGGATTAACGAACCCTATTTCATTTTCGGATTAACGAACACTCAGGTATAGGAAATTTGCGTGTTCGGAATAACGAACCTTCGGAATAACGAACCTTCGGAATAACGAACCTTCGGAATAATGCAACAAATGTTCGGATTAACGAACCCTATTTCATTTTCGGATTAACGAACACTCAGGTATAGGAAATTTGCGTGTTCGGAATAACGAACCTTCGGAATAACGAACCTTCGGAATAACGAACCTTCGGAATAACGAACCGCACCCATTCATTAGACCATCAATAACATCCGAATCTTAAACTTCACGTCATGGACAAGTGTGCTGCATACACACAATAATATTTGTATTAGATGGCTTGATGCGTTTGAAAGCTTACATGATAATGTACAGACCGCTTTTAACCCACAGACAAACAAGCATTTTGCCATTTTTTTTTTGTATATGTAAACTGATTAATATATGAAACTGTTTACCTCGAGGCACAATTGTCGATGATGGTTTCACAGTTGGCTCCGGTGTATCCTGGAGTACAGTGACATTGGTAGGATGCCACATGGTCTTGGCAGGAAGCACCGTGCTGACAGGGATGTGACAAACATTCGTCTTTTTCTATGTCGCATAGTAGACCTATTATAGTGATATATTTTAAACATAAATACCTCATAATAGACTTAACAAAAAATTAAAATGTGTGAAGAAAAAATATCATAATTTTATTCTGTGTACAGGCAAAAGAAGTAATTATGTAATGCAAATGCAGAATTCGTGTAATCGATGTCCACCCAATGGGCAGTGGCATATATTAGAGTTCTAATATCAGTAAGATGAATGAAGTTATCATCCTTCCCCTCCCCCGCCCTTAAACAAAAGAGATAATTTACAAATCCATATATTATGCCATTCCTCATCGGTATTTCATTATACTAGCAAGCCTGAGAATAGAGAGGCCTGATCTCGACTAACACTTGGCTAACTTTGGGTTGTCTTTTAACAGCAATTTCAACTTTCACGTAAATTTGTGTTATATTGCGTTAGCATATTGTAAGTAGACTAATCTATCACAGTATTTAATTGTTTTGCTAATTTGTCCTGCATGCATACAATATAGTTTTGTTGTTAATAAACTTACAAAATAAATGAATGGAAATCAATAAACAAAGTTATTATCTGTACACATGGAAATCTCACCAACAAATCCAGGTCCACAGGAACAAGTAAACCCACTCCCTCCATTGATGCAAGTAGAACCGTGCCCACATGGTTCGTCATTGCAGAAGTTTATGGGAGTATCGCAGAGTTGACCCGTCCAACCAGCGTCACATGAGCAGTTGAAGTCAGGAAATCTATTGATGCACAAGCCGTGATGTCTACAGGGGTTTCCCTTACAAGGATCGAACTTCTCCCTACATGTCGGCCCTACAAAGTTCAAATAATGCAATAGGAAAAGTCTCCTAGAACTATCATGTAAATCATCATAATAGACTCTTGTCTCTCGAAAAGTAACTGAAAATTTTGAGAAAAGATGAACTCACATTTTCTTGACACGGCAATTAGAAAGGAATCTAAACTTATACTTGTAAATAGTTCACCCTGGCATAGAAATATTTATAATATCTTTGCTTTCATTGTTTACATTATTAGTGAATAGATGGGTTAATTATAACAAATTAAGGTTTTAATATGGTAACAATTCTTGTGATGAATGATAAAGTACCAAAGAAACATTATTGTTTCAGTTACTTTGGTATGTTAATAAGTTGGATAATCTTACCATCGAATCCTGGTAAGCACACACAAGCGAAACTGCCTGTGCCATCCACACACGTGCCATTATTCGAGCAAAGATTGGCAGCACAATCATCAATGTTTATTTCACAGTTCTGACCAACAAAGCCGGCAGAACAGTTGCAAGTGTACGTCCGGTCAGTTTGGACGTTACATAAGCCACTATTTTGACACGGGGAATTTGAGCAAGGCTTTATTTCGTCCTCGCAATGTTCTCCTGTGTACCCACTCGTACAAACGCAAGTTGCAGAGTCACCAAGATCGAAACAACTCCCTCCATTCAAACAAGTCCTGTTTACACACAGATCTATATCAACTTCACACGTCTGACCCGTGTATCCCAATGTGCAGGTGCAGAGAAAGCTGTTGATACCATCTACGCAGGTCCCGTTGTTGAAGCAGGGTCTATTCCTGCAATCATCAATGTTGGTGGAGCAATTAACCCCCTTGAAACCTGGTGAACAAGTGCATTGGTAGTTGTGTACGGTCTGTGGTGTTGCGTTGCAAGAAGCACCATTCTTGCAGGGATCTGGTGCGCAGGGGTCAAAGATGGCAGTACAATCTGTACCCGTGTAGAGGAAAGGACAGATGCATGTATAGTCGCCAGGGACAGGAAGACATGTTCCATTATTAGCACATGGTGTGGACACGCAGTAGTCAATTGGCAGCTCACAAAGAGTACCTGTTCAAAGAATACACACACACACAAGATATTATCACTTTGGATGGTACCCATTTGGTAAATTGTGAATGTTTTGAGGTGTGATCCATCAAAATTGTGTTTTCGAATCATCCCACTGTGGGTAATAATTATATCCAAGGCTCGACCATAGAATTAGTTCTACCGAAGGTATAAACAAGTCATTTTGCATTCAGTAGTGGTAGAGGCCCGCAATGTTTTCCATTTTTCTACCTTTCATAGTGTAACGAAATTATCCATGTAACTCTTCTAGCTTATCTTTATTTCACTAAATGAGCTGTTTCTTTGAACAAATAATCTACCTGTATATCCAGCCCCACAGGCGCAGTTAAAGGCGAGATGTTGGTCTGCACAGGTTGCACCATTCAGACAGGGGTTCGACTGGCATTCATCGGTCGGATGCTTGCAGTGTTGTCCTGTGAAGCCTGGCTGGCAGCTACATGTGTAACGATTAGTTTCATCGAGACAAGTGCCACCATTCAAGCAAGGCGTGGCAGCACACTCGTTGATTTCTGTTTAGTAACACATACAAAATCAATAAATGCTAACATAACTATGGATTTATAAGAAACTAAACATTTTCGTTTAGATATATGTACTAATATTGAGGTAAAATATAAGGCAGAGTTAGTTAAAGGTAAAGTCCTTCCCTTACCAATTTTGGCACATAAGGCGGCGCCTATGCATAATACATTCGATTTTCGTACTGAATTTGCCTCTCTCCGCACTAATATCTCAACATGTTCCGATCACTGCATTTCTATATCAGAAATATGTGTTGATTGTTTCCTTCGATTGTGTTAATCAGGTAATTATCTGATCAAATTGTACTGGAAATCGCTGATTTTCGTTTGATTTTGGTGCCTGCGAGGCTGCGAGAAGATTATCGTACGGTACGGTATATAGCGGTACGATACGGTACCGTACTACGTACAATACATTTTTTGTACTAATTTACATGTTATCGCGGGTGGGTGTCATAACTCTCTGGCCATGGTGTCATACCAAATTAACACCCCTGTCATGAACCGTGTTCAGCCAATCACATACTCGTATTTTACTAAGTCAGATGATATTGTAGTTTGTCAAACGTGTTGCCTCACAAGCAGCCACAGTGACAATTCAATAGTAGAACATTGCATACCTTGACAAAGGTCTGATCTCGTCGTTCCCGTGAATTGTGTTGTAGTTGAACCCGGACAGGGTAGGCAGTTTGCTTGTTGCCTCAGTTTCTGATAAGATCCAATCGGGCATGCAGAGCAGGGGACAAAGCCTGTCTGGGAATGATATCCCTCCATGCACGGTTCTATCAGAGGGATGATAAAGGAGGATAAAGGATGATTCGGCGTAAACTGTTAAAGGGACATTCCCACTTTTGCAAGCCAAATTTCAAAAGTTGCGAGGTTATTGTCTTATATGAAAGAAAATGTCATTTAATAGCATGCCTGAAAAAAAATAGGGCTTGAAATATCTTTTTCGTGAAGTTATAGACCTAAAACTTATAAAACGACAACCAACGGTTAATTGTGCATTTACGTGTATTCACCCAGTGAGGAAGTTCGTACACGAATTCCACGAAGTACCACAACGTTATGCGTGACCCCTACGTGACCCGCGCTAGCTCCGTGACCCGCACACACATAATAATAGCATGGCCGAATATTAAACAAAATAACCAAACCTCGCTTAAACTGACTACATGTTATTACATATTCTTCATTTTTGAGATTTTTTTCCGTGACATACCTTTACAAATGTCGGCTTCACAATACCTTTATAAGAATAAGTACAATATTGTTATAATATTATGCTAAATCAGTTTAACTCTTCTATTGACCGATATATAGTTTGATGGAGGGGCTCATTCGTTTTTTATCCGTAGAATCCAAATTACAGGGCTGTTCGATCTGATTTTGTGTTTGTGTGTTACATTCATCCCCATCCGTCAACTGGAAACTGTTCAGACGTTTTGTAAAAGAGGGACAGTCCCTTTTAATGAATATTTAAATGCATAAAATGTTACAATTTCAAACCTCTCTCGGGAATTGTTGTAAAATATGGTTTTACTAAGTAAAACAATTGGAATTTAGTAACAATATTCAAAGGTTAGTAGAAGCATCTCAAGAATCTGCGTTTTACTTACCCCTACACTGGTCTGAAGAAAGGGACCCTCTGGACTGGGTAGTTGTTCCATCAGGACACTGCATGCATTCCATTCCAAGTTCATCTGGTTGATACGTTCCTATGTCACACTTGGTACAAGGCTCCACACCACTGTCTGATACGTTACCCGGCTGGCATATATCTAAAGTAAAAACACATTTATTTATGATAACTGACATTGTTTCTATTTGGCTGAATCCGATTTAAGACTGGTCACTATTCCAATCCTATTCACGATAATGTTATATACCTATGCGCGAAAGTAACATAAAAGTTGTAATCATAGAAGTGGATGCCACAACTACACTTTGTCATAATCATGATAATCCTGGACAATTAAAACTTACCAAGGCAGTCGGTGATATTCTTTGTTCCTAGTCCTCTTGTGGACCTCCCTTCTGGACACTTAGTGCAGGTGTATTGACCATTGGCGGATTGGTATGAACCCTTCTCACACTGCACGCAGACTTTGCTTGTGTTGTCAAAGTAGAAACCTGCTCCACATTGTACTGCAATGCAAAGCATATCGAAGGTTCTATTATAGGTAAAAGATGATTTCTTTGATTCACTTGCCAATTGTCCACTGTTGGTGTTCAAAAATGTAGTCCATGGTTCAACTTAGTCCATAGACTAGCTGTGATATTAACTAATACAAATTGACAAAGGGTTAAATAAAACTCACTGTTCAGTATTTGGCCATTGGATCTGCTTCGATTATTAAACAAAATCTGCAAACAGAATCGTCAATATTATTCAACATGAAGTATGTAAGCAACTCGATTTAGATTTAACATACCGCTACTTAATCAAGACTCAAAGAATTGAATGTGCCATAAGACACACAGTTAGCTCGTATGATTATTCTTCATCTACCCATCAAATATTGGGTTCATGGCAAAGGGCTTAGGAATTGACCGATACTATCAAAAGTCAATAATTTCATACGTGGGTGTCATGTGTGAAACAAAACAGTTTAGAACAACTGTACATGTCTGTACATCAAAACAAATAAAAACACCCATGGTTAGGAGACTTTCATGAAACAGACCCCAGGGTAAAGGGGGTTTGGGTCATGGCCTAGACCGATGAAAAGTGCATGGACCTTAATTAATTCTTTGGGGGAAATGCATATAGACATTCCACTCCCTGGCTAATGGCATGTAAAGGAAATGTGGGAGAAGCACTAGAGTTGCAAGTGAATTTGGTCGATTCAGATAATCAATCATACTGAATAACAGAGGATTATGTATACCGCATGTGTAATCATTCTGATTAGCTGTGAATGGAGGCTCGCACTCAATCTCGGCATATCCATATGTGAAGGAATCTTCTTTCAAAGTCAAGTTCACTCCAGGTATGCTATCGCCCAGGTTGAGGGAATTTGCCGCTATCAGATCATCGACGAGACTGATGGCTTTCTCTTCTGCATTCACCACAGCTCTGAAGTCATCATATGCTGTACGATTATCCACATTAATGCCGATCTTGAAATCCAATCGGAATCTAAATCTCCCATGAAAATGTACATATTATGGTATTAGGTTAATACATTATATTCATACGACTAAAATGAAGGCAACAACAGCGTAAAAATTGTTTCTCATATCGATATTTTTTTCTCCAAAAGTATAAGATTGTTAGGATTAATGTCAGAGGCCCAGTTCTCTTCAGATGATTACAATTCATCTAACCCTATTTTATTTTTCTCTTACCATACTTTAAACAACACGGTATAAGAGAAACGAGGAAGCTCCAAGTAATTTTCGTGGAGTTAGATACTTTTCAGGCATCCCTTTAAGTCAATACGTCTTATAGTCTTTTGTGAATTACTGTCAAAGGTATAGCATTTGTTATTCTCTTGAAAATATTTGACATTTTTAATATAACCTTATAGTTTAATTGTTATTAGTGGGTGAATGTCCACTTAATGTAGAATGTAATTTAATCATAGTTTCTTGCCCTAGGTTAAGGTACTCCAGCTGATATATCAAATGGAGGTTGCCCATCAAGTCATTTGGTTATCCAGTAGGTCTAGAGATCTTCAAAAGACTGGAAGGGAGGTCAAAGATCTCCCTCCTGAGATCTCAACTATCATACACCTAATCGCAACCACATTTGGCATGAGCATACTTTCTGATGTAATCTAAAATGATCCATTCTTAAATTGTGTAATATACTAAGGGCTTTAAAGGGGCCCTGCAACCCAAATTTTGACCTCTGTTCATCTGTATTAGTGTACACATTCAATATTTGTAAACGGTTTGACCCAAATATATTTTGTATATTTTTAAACATTTTATCATTTATTTGTCTTCATGTGGCTAATCCCCTCCTCCTAAAAAATCCTCCAGAGCAAATTCTAATGTTGACCTGCAGTGACATCATTTGTCAATCACTGGTCAGCTACCATGAGATTAACAAAATATGAAAGTACAAAAAAAAACATCCACACAAAAGCATGCCCTGCATACCTCCATGCAATAGCTTAGACAGTGTTTTTCTTCAGACATAGCAACAGCTATTGTAATTGAAGTTGTGTGAGTTGGTATTCTATTCAACCGTGTGATGCTATTGTGATTAGCCTAATCTGTGGATGTTCTTTATGGGTGCGGTTCGTTATTCCGAAGGTTCGTTATTCCGAAGGTTCGTTATTCCGAAGGTTCGTTATTCCGAACACGCAAATTTCCTATACCTGAGTGTTCGTTAATCCGAAAATGAAATAGGGTTCGTTAATCCGAACATTTGTTGCATTATTCCGAAGGTTCGTTATTCCGAAGGTTCGTTATTCCGAAGGTTCGCTATTCCTAAAATGAAATCGGGTTCGTTATTCCGAAGGTTCGTTATTCCTAAAATGAAATCGGGTTCGTTATTCCGAAGGTTCGTTATTCCGAAGGTTCGTTATTCCGAAGGTTCGCTATTCCTAAAATGAAATCGGGTTCGTTAATCCGAAAATGAATTTTGGTTTGTAATAACGCTATAATTTCATATAAAGAGATAAAATAAACTTAAATGTTTGATTGGTCTGGCCAAGGGAGGGAAAGGGGGAGGGGTATGCTTAATGCAGGCTGTAAATTAAATAAACAAAACACAAACTATAGTATTATAACAATAGTGGGGGCTCTTAAGTCAATATATGGGACGAAGTGTGCACTTCCGGAAGAAAGCGTGAATTTTGGCACACAGATAGTTTAGACCTTTCTCTTCAAGAAATTTGATGGAAGCAATTTTGCACGGCCCATACTTGGCCGCCATCTTGAATTTCAAAATGGCCGCCATCTGGCACCTGTTTTCATCAATATCTCAGTAACTAAAACAGCTAGTGAGTTATTTTCAGTGGCTATACCCACATAATGGGGGCCAACGAATCACCTGAATCGAATATCAAGACTTCAAATGGCAGCCATCTTGAATTTCAAAATGACCGCCATCTGGCACCTGTTTTCATCAATATCTCAGTAACTAAAACAGCTAGTGAGTTATTTTCAGTGGCTATACCCACATAATAGGGGCCAACGAATCACCTGAATCAAATATCAAGACTTCAAATGGCAGCCATCTTGAATTTCAAGATGGCCGCCATGGGAAGCCTATATTTAAGTCCATCTCAGAAACTAAAGCAATTACGGAGTTCATTTCAACTGATATGCCTATCTGTTTGTGGTCAACTTGTAACCAGTAGATGGTTGGAAGCAATTATGCACTTCCCATATAATTATTTCCTTTATCTCAGAAACTAAAACAGCTAAAGCATTATTTTAGCGGCTATACCCACTTATGTGGGTCCAACGAATCACCTGAATCCACCTTAAAGGTGTCAAATGGCAGCCATCTTGAATTTCAAGATGGCCACCATGGGGATTAGCATATTTAAGCAGAAACTAAAAATGGTACAAAGATCTTTCTAGTTGCTCTGCCTTTCTACTGGGGCCAACGACTTGTCTGTCTTTGAAAGAAACATGAGGTTAAAAGCAAATAAGCAAGACCCATTTTGGCCGCCATCGTGAATGTCATTATGGCTGACATCTGGAACCTATTTTGCGTGTATTTCAGAAGCTAAAATGGCTGGAGAGTTCTTTTTAGTGGATTTAAACCCATTTTGGGGGTCAACAGATCACCTGGATTGACTTAAAAGACTTGAAATGGTTGGGCCATCTTGAAGTTCGATATGGCCGCCATGATAAGTCTATAGATTTGATTCAAATCTGCGAGACCAACAAAGCAACAGTCTGTTGCTTTGTTGGTCTCGCAGATTACTATGGGTATGCAGTCTGGTGTTCGCAATAAATAACATAGAGTACATTTGAAAGACCTAAGTCTGATGCACCCACGGTGGTTGGAAGCAATTTAGCAAGTGCCATTTTCGCCTCCATCTTTAATTTTAAAATGGTCACCACCTGAAATTTGTTTTCGCTTCAAAATGTTGACATTCCCATATATTTTGTGCGTATATTGCACACTCAGTTCCTTTATTTAAGCAAGGGGTTAATATTTCAGATACCATAACATCTGGATAATAATGTCAGAGGTTATGCCGTCATTGTTGGCGTCATTTAATGACCTAGATCGATCTTATAGATGTCTTAAAATGACAGTCATCATATATTTCAGGATGGCCACCCTGGGAACTGTATTCAGCTCAAGCTCTTTATTACAGATCACACTGCAACACAATTAATTTGATTGGTTATACTTAATGTTGATGTCACTGAATTACCTGGATTGCTTTTAAAATGTCAGGTGGTAGCCATCCCGTGAATCATTGTATTGATTGAATTCTTGCTTCAGTGTTCCACGAATATGGTTTTGAGAGACAGCTCCGTATCCATGGTATCTGCTTTATGTGATTCGTTGCAAACATCTTTTTGTAGTTTGTCCATGCTAAGGAATCACATACACCACCCATTTATGCTCCTTTTCTCAGTCGTGTCGTTATGAGCTGCAAAGATTTGGTGTAATGTTCTTGACGGCTTGTAATACACTTTGATGCAAAATTCCTTCAAAGAGCTTTTGAGGCACCCTTGATGTAGGGTAGATAAGAACGATATGTCCTTTTAAGTGTGGGTTTATCTAATGTAGTTGGCTTTGGCCCATTTTAAGAGCCCAATTAGATTAGCCACAAGTGGAGAGTGTCAAGGGATTGATATGGATCGGTATGGATCACTCCTAATGTTCACAGGGGTGACCTGCGTTGGAAATATTATATAAACCAACTGTGTGAATTTCTCCCTGATAAATCTTCCAAGCTACCATAATTAAGTGCCCACATGCCCTCCTTCTCCTCGATAGGGAACGCTAAGTCCGGATAAATGGAGTTCAAGATCTGCTCGCTAAAAGTGTCACTGTATAGTCAAAGTATCGGTTTGCGCAGCGTAGACATTCTTCCATGAGTTGGACAATATAATTCAGACATGCTGGTCCTATATATCTCCTGGATAATTGTGTCCTCAAGTGTTGACTTGTTTATGGTAACTAAAGTAGGTAATATACGTAAAGTCACGTCATAATGATCGAAGCTCTCGTCTTCCACGTGTCCACTCTCGATAGCTTCTACTCTTAATCGAGAGATGGCTACGTGGTGACATGTCTGTTACACAAGAGGAGATATAATAGGATAGGTCTGGACCAGTTTGTCTGTGAGCCAGATTTCCAGAACATGTACACATACAGGGTCCACATACATTGGCTACAATGGATCTTTTACCAACAAATCCGTGAAGCAGCAATAATATTCCCTCTCACTCCCATCCTATGAAATTTGTAAATAAAACACTTGAAAAAATAGACATTGACAATGCACCGAAACCACAAATTTGGTGGTATTGTTACATGGATGACACTCATCCCAAACTCAAGAAACAATTTGTGCAGGAGTACACTTTTAGTTCCCTAACGAAGGGACGGATAAGTCGTTAGTGTCCCTTGACACTTTCATAAGTCATGATAGTGATCAAACTTGATTGTAGCCTGAACGTTAAGATTTATCGGAAAGCAACTTACTGTCCAATGTCTCATTTCACCTCTAATTACCTATTTTAACAAACATTATGAGTGACTGTTACTTTGTTCCATTATTGTAATCACCAATCCCTTGGCTGTCCAGATGATAACATATTACTAGTCTCTCTTATGTGTGTTGCAACTACATTTCGGCTTAAACAGCTACAGAAGGATCACCCCACTGAGAGGAACACGCAATGCTCAAAATGACACTCATCCGACCTGATATTAGAAGTCTCAGATGCAATCAACTGAATTTCAATTTAATCGGGCATTAGGGTGTATCTAAAGCCGACAAGAACAAAACACCAAATCTTAGTACCGCCTAAAGACAACATCAAAAATAATTGTGGGGCGTAGTACATACATTGTAATTCCATGCAAAGGGTGGACTACTACTCTACTAGCCATTTGGCTGCAAGGAATCAAACAACAGTCCTATACAGTGAATCATAAGTGAAAGAAACGTAGCGATCTCCCAAGACCAGATACTTGGAACACCGACGCCCAATTTGTTCCTCTGGAGTGTCTCAAAAAGGGCCACATTGAGTGATTGAGTCTCCCGACCATCAGGTCGGACTGGCAAAAGGTCTACATTTCGGAAATGTGGCACAATACAAAAAGGGTGAAGGAAGATATCTGCATGTATACATCCTGGCATAGACAGTGCGCGAAACAAACTACCTGATGACATCTACGATCAGAAAATTGATCATTTTGTAAGAAAGGTCAACAGTCAGGTCATGCACAGCTGACGAAGGCTGTTGATGAGAACCGAATATTAGGAAGTGAACATTTGAACAATGTTCGAACTTTTTCCATTTAGTTAGTTTTCATTAGTGGGGACTGAAACATTTGCAAATAATGCTCGAATTGATGTTACTGCTTTTCTCTAAAGGTAGGTTAATACACTCATTGATTCTCTTTTGAACTACCTCCTACCCGATAACTTTGTTTAATCAATCGAATTGCCAAGTAGACTTCTTTTTTGTTCAGATTATCTTTATATCATTATATATCAGCAACATTGCAAAATTGCTTACGACCTAAGATGGGCATACCCATCGAAATGCACTGACTGATTTTATTCCGTGGCAGCCATCTTGAAATTCAAGATTGCTACTATTTGAAGCTTATAAAGACGGTCCAGGTGATTCGTTGACCCAGGAAATGTGAGTGTACCCGGATGAAATAAACTCTCCAGCTGTTTTGGTTCTTAAAATATTGGAGAAAATAGGGTTTCAGATGGCAGCCATTTTGAAATTCAAGATGGGGGTTAAAATGGGAAGTGAATAATTGCTTCCATCTATTGGTAAATTGTTACAAGTTGACCACAAACAGATAGGCATATCAGTTGAAATGAACTCCGTAATTGCTTTAGTTTCTGAGATGGAGTTTAATGTAGGCTTCCCATGGTGGCCATCTTGAAATTCAAGATGGCTGTCATTTGAAGTATTAATATGTGATTCACGTGATTCGTTGGCCCCCATTATGTGGGTAAAGCCACTGAAAATATCTCTCTAGCTGTTTTAGTTGCTGACATATTGATGAAAACAGGTGCAAGATGGCGGCCATTTTGAAATTCAAGATGGCTGCCATTTCAAGTCTTGATATTCTATTCAGGTGATTCGTTGTCCCCTATCATGTGGGTATAGCCACTGAAAATAACTCTCTAGCTGTTTTAGTTGCTGAGATATTGATGAAAACAGGTGCCAGATGGCGGCCATTTTGAAATTCAAGATGGCTGCCATTTGAAGTCTTGATATTCGATTCAGGTGATTCGTTGGCCCCCATTATGTGGGTATAGCCACTGAAAATAACTCTCTAGCTGTTTTAGTTGCTGAGATATTGATGAAAACAGGTGCCAGATGGCGGCCATTTTGAAATTCAAGATGGCGGCCAAGAATGGGCCGTGCAAAATTGCTTCCATCAAATTTCTTGAAGAGAAAGGTCTAAACTATCTGTGTGCCAAAATTCACACTTTCTTCCGGAAGTGCACACCCCATGACCTAAGAGCCCCCACTACAAACCCGATTTAATTTTCGGATTAACGAACCCTATTTTATTTTCGGACTAATGAACCTTCGGAATAACGAACCTTCGGAATAACGAACCCGATTTTATTTTCGGATCAACGAACCATCGGAATAACGAACCTTCGGAATAACGAACCCGATTTTATTTTCGGATCAACGAACCTTCGGAATAACGAACCTTCGGAATAACGAACCTTTGGAATAACGAACCTTCGGAATAACGAACCTTCGGAATAACGAACCTTCGGAATAACTGAACCATCGGAAAAACGAACCTTCGGAATAACGGACTGTAACCAATATTGTACTTTCATCTTTTGTTAATCTCATGGTAGCTGACCAGTGATTGACAAATGATGTCACTGCAGGTCAACAATATAATTTGCTCTGGAGGTGTTTTTTAGGAGGTGGGACTTAGCAACATGAAGACAAATAAATGATAAAATGTTTTAAAATATACAAAACATATTTGGGTCAAACCGTTTACAAATATTGAATGTGTACACTTATACAGATGAACAGAGGTCAACATGCATTTGGGTTGCAGGGCCCCTTTAAGCTTAAACATAAAGACTTACACAAAGTTTGGTGTTTGTCTTCTGACTCTCCTGCTTTCTCCCTCTATCACATGATGTCTACCCCAAGGAAAGTATCCGTGATGATTGCTCTGGTATTCATCGAGGCTTCTCCTTCTCCGAAAAACAGTGGTAATCATATTGGTAGTGACAAGTCCGCAGGTAACAACTACATTCCCAACGGTACACGCACCCTCCTCTGAACAGTACGCACTACTAAACAGAGACATGTTGAACAACTGGAGAAATTGCAAGGCAATGACATTTTTGGTTGCATTGGAGCCACAAGATCCACTGTAGTAGAGCAGATAGCTTGGAAGAAGGGCTGTATTAGGTCGTGATATTTCTGAATAAGATATATAATAAACATATTATACGTTTCATTAAAACCCCAATGGATATTTTCATTAATGTGAAATAACCTTTAAATCATGCATGTTCACTTTTCTACATTGGACAAAAACCTAACAATCAGTACATTGACCGCAGAAGCAAAGAAGATAACAAAAAAACAAAAGCAAACATGGAAAATGTGTAAGTGGATACAAATGTTTGGAGCGAATGGATAATGTAACGTATTCGCCTACAGAGGGCGACACATTGGATTATGGAAGTTACGGCTCGGATAACTATGAGCTTGTTCATGAACCCTGGCTGAAAGTGAATGATGATGAAGGTGCAATTAACAAATAGTTGGCGATTTTCGGAATCCATTATTTGACCATGCTTACTTTTCAGATAATATAAGCGCGCAAAGAAAAAAAATATATATACTCCGCAAAAAAAAAGAAACTGGACACTTGTTTAAAAAGGGATAGCTGAGTTTTGGTGTAGAGGGCGCTACTCAAAATAAATTTGTTTGTGAGATAATGAAAAAATGAGTGTCAAATTCAAAAGAGCATACAATTTTAATGACAGAATGAACTTTATTTGATCAAAATCGATTCAGAAATGGCTGAAATATCCATAAACATAAACATTCTTAATAAATGTGGGGCCCCACAATTATTAGACAATTTTGAACCAGCCGTTACAAATTTGTTTAAATGCTTCCTCTTTCCAAAAGTTTACAAAAGTGTTTATTTAATAGTCGCTGAAAATCTCTCTATCTAATCACTATTTTCAACATAACATCACATTCACAATATTTTATTTAAAATGGTTGAAACCGATGAGTGTTCAGAGAGCGCCTTCTTGAGTTTTAACGGCTCTTTTTTTTTAATGATAACAAGCCTTTTACTTCGTTATTTGTAATTCTTTATTTCTTTTGAGCATGGTGGAGTTATAACTATTAGTTTGTAATGTAATGGTGCAAGTTTTGCTTACTAAATTTCAGTTTGACAAAAACTGTACTCTTTACAAGAACTCTACTATCCCTTTAAGACGAAATATTTTATGTTTATGTGCGATAAAATATATTGTATTGTATATCACATTAAAGATAAAATAACCCTCTTCAATTTAAGTATAAATCCAGATGAAATCATTAATGCATGACTTGTCATGGTCAATTAACAACAGCAAGGTCTATTTTCAAAAATAGCAAAGATGGAACATTTACTCAACAATATAAATGTTGATAAGCATAATCTAAAACGCTATATTCATTACAAAGCATAATTTGTCATTACAAATGTGACCTTTTCTATCTTCATCTCAATAAAAGGTATATTGGGAACATTATAGGCTTTATTTTCATCCAAAAGTAACAAAATGGGGAATTCCATGGCGAAGGTTTATTAATCGATACCACAGTTTGTGCCCTTATTTCAGCATAGAAAATAGTATACATTCATCTCAAGAATTCAACCGTAGTCCAAAGATCTTCAAAACCTGATGTCACCCTTGGTCAAACAGATGGGCGGTCTTTAATAACGTAACATTTCTCTAGGTAACTATGGTTAGAATTGCAGGGGACACATGAAACAGACAAGCTCTATGCCTCTAGTACAGACCAGTATGATAATGCTCTCATAACCTGGCCCTGTTTTATTGACAAATTTGTATTTTCAGAGTTTGTTCATAACAATACAGTTAAATAATGTCATAATTTACTTGCCCCGCACATCTTGTTTAAAGTGAAACGCTTAGTATCATTTCAGTCGAATGGTGTGGTCCTCCATTGTTTTTGCTATTTTTAAAAATAGACCTTGCTATTGTTAATTGACCATGGCATTTCATGCATGAACGATTACAACTTTAATTTATACCCTGCATGTAGAGGACTAGATCAAATGTTGTATATTTCAAATATTCCCCTTTGTATAGGTTAATATCACGATATCATCATTTTGATGTGCATTCACGACTACATTGTTGTTTTCTATTGATCATGTTATTGCATATAACTTTTGAATTGTATTTAAGATAAATGCAAAACGTATTATTTTTTGCTAGAAAGATAGATAAATGTTCCATTAGTTATATACTTATGAAGATAACATATCTTATATCTATGTAACTGATATGATTATTACTGCTTTAATGTAAATGTTTTGTTCTGTCTACCCTGCCTCATGTCACTTTGGAAAGGTTTATCCCTTTCATTTGTGACAGTGGACCTGGGTCTCTAATCTCTATGTTTTACATCTTTTTTGTTCGTTTGTTATTCGTTTGAATTTAACAAGGCGATAGCCGTAATGTGTCTCGCCTAATTGCGCGCATTAATGCCAACGAAGTTTGCTTACAAGCAGATGCAGGGTTGGAAAGTTATCAACCATTATAAAGTCTTGCAGATAAATGTTCACATGTGTCCTCATTTAACCATTGACCTACGTATGTGACCTTTGACCCCAGTATATCATGGATGCCAATACTGGGCATCTACCAATCAAGTTTGGTTATAAACAGATGCAGGTTTGGAAAGTTATCAACACTAATAGACTCTTACCCCGAAACTTTCACATTTGACCTCATTTTACATTTGAACTACTTATGTGACCTTTGACCCCGGAATATCATGGAGGCCGATATAGGCCATCTGCCAATCAAGTATGGTTACAAACAGATACAGGATTGGAAAGTTATTCAAATTTGTGTAAGGTCACGGACGGACGGACGGACGCAATTTTGATCCTTAGTCTCCTCCGCCTCGGTGGGCTCGACAATAAAAAAATGATATATGTATGGAAGATTCAAAATACACAAACACAGGAATGATACATGTCTTAATTAGATAAGCAAGAATGTAAAAGATAAGTGCAGAAAAGAAATGACATCAGAATGAGAATTACGACTGGATAACCCATATTCAGCTGTAGACCATTATGAACGTTTAAAAGATGCATTATTACATAAGCAAACCAAATATACTTACCAGAGCAATCGGGTACGACATTATGAGGAGTCCATAATCCAGAATGACCGCATACATACTGAAAAGGAATGTCTACAGAAGTCCGTGGAATATCATACATGATGTTACACTGGATACTGCAGAATGTTCCGAATGTCCATCCATCGCATGATAGTGCACCATTCTCTGGGGGCAAGAGTCCTGCACATGGAGTGGCTGAATATAATGAAAGGTTTGGTAAAAATTTTGTTTTACAGGGTGGTTTAAATATAATGGCGTGGTAAAGGATTTCTTAGCAGGGCATTGATGGAAATCTAATCTGGTGGCAAGATCGGATAGGCGCTTAATGGCAAAGCATCAGAACAGCATCTGATGTTTTGCTAATCACGTCGCAGACACGTCTCTCAGTTGGCTCTGATATTTTCTTAGAATGTGTGGATTTTTCATGATTTCTGTGCCCTTTTGAATGGACTATTTGTTTTGATCGCTTATCAAATGTTGTTTGGAAGTGAAATTAGCCCATTTAGTGACATTTCCGAGTTGTTTTGGACATTGACTTTGTGATTTGTATATATACTCGTTTGGTTCACACGGAAGTGACCAGTCACATGTATGGATGATTACGTGAGATGTATTACACTTCAAGAAGTCCAACTAATGATGTGGTGCATGATGACTTGAATATAATTGTATACCTGCTCAACAATGTGATAATGTGGCTCCAATGAACTCATGCCAAGGTATACCTGGGCCCCATATGATTGATTGTTAGATTGAATGATTGATTGTTAGATTGAATAGCCCCCCCCCCCCCCCCTCTCCCTCCCTTACTGGCTGGGTTGATGTAACCCCCCCCCCCCCCCCCCGATAGGGAATCTGCCAGCCATTGGATGTCAACACATGCCTCACAGCTAGGTGTTAATCTCGACTGACGTCAAGCAAGTTCAACATCCTGTGGTGGATGTTGACTGCTACCACGAATCTAGGTCAACATGCCCCATGTCGATATCCATGACCGACAACTGACGTCATTTCCAACAACCGGTGGTGGATGCTGACTTCTACCATGAATTTCAGTCATCGTGCCCTATGTCAAGTTTTTAAAAAGACAGTGGACAACTCAGAACCACAATAAGCGCTGCACTTAACCATGTACGCGAAGCTTTCTGCAAACTGAAAAAAAATGTAATTTATAAGGTGAGAGATGACCTTTTAGATGATGAATTGGAAATGCAAGTTATTCAAATTGAAAAGAAAAATCAGAAACCATTCCTAGTATGCGTATGGTATAGACCCCCAAACAGTAAATCCTTCTTGTTTGATAAAGTGGAAAATATTTTTGAAAAAAAATTGAATCTCAAGATATTGATGTTGTGCTGTTGGGTGATTTAAATTGTGATGTATCTAGCAAAAATCCTAACTCGGTAACAAAGCGTCTTATAGAATTTGCAAACAACTATCATTTGACTCAATTAATTGATAAGCCAACACGAGTTACCCAACACTCTTCGACTGTAATTGATCTTGTATTTACCTCTGATTGTAATAGAGTAAGCTTTAGTGATGTTATACAAATTGGGATTAGTGATCAATTATGTTGCTTGCTACTTGGGGACGAGTGAAACGTAAAGTTGTCGAACATAAATATGTACATTCAAGAGCTATAAATAAGATGGATGTTGATGCTTTTAAAAGGGACCTGTTAAGCCAGCCTTGGGATGAAGTATTATCCGAAAATAATGTTGAAAGGGCGTATGATATATGGATTGAGTATAATCTACACTTTAATGTACATTAATGTGAAATATTTCAACTTATACAAGTGTCCAGTTTCTTTTTTTTGCGGAGTATATATTGACTTGCGGATTGATTATGTGAATTAGTTTCTAGTTCAAATTCAGTACTTAGGGCTACTGAATCAGAATTAGACACTTTGATGACTGGAAGATGACAAGCCATTCAAAAACATCAGCAAATATGGTCAAACTGCCCACCTTGCCACAAATGACCGCTGGAACGGTCAACGATAATCCAGACACCACAAATGGTTTACGTAAACAAATTAAACAGTTTTTGACTAACGTTTGATTATGACGGTGAAACTACAGGTGCTTGATTGGCCGTTGTCCGGGTCGGTGGCGGAACAAGTGACGATGTGATTTCCCGTTACAAAGTCGCCCATGTTATCAGGATAATTGCAGCTTACATCAAGTATATCTCCAGTGATGTCTTGAAATACTGGCGAGTCCCATGATACACTGGTTACTGTGCTACTGGCATTCTGCACGATATCTGACGGGCAGGAGACTACCAAAGGTGCCAGGTCGTCTATGTAAGAAGAGAGAATTTTTCAATGGGGGTACGGGTGCATGAAGAAATTATGTCAAATTTCCTTTTCAAAACAAAAAGGATGTTATTATTTAACAATATGTACCATATGAAAAACATGACGGTTTCGCCATTTTTTCTTCTTCAAATATTAGTGGATTCATGACGCATGGTTAGCATGCAGAGCCACTGCTTTATGCACAACATTTGAAGGAGGAGAAACTAACAAGGGCTAAAGAGTAATCCTTTCCAAACATGCAGTGCCCCTGCTTTATGCATACTATTTGAAGGAGAAGGGTACAAAGTCATCGTTTAAAAAACTAGAGCAATTTGAGAAACAGATTACTCCACCTCTTTTGCAACCCACTACACTCCGCCCTTTTTGAACTTACTAAAATAACGTTCTAAGAACAAGGCACTTTGCGATTTTCATTTAAAGGGAAAGTACAATTTTGGTCAAACAGAATATACAGCCTTGAGAAAAATTATTGGACCAAGCACTTTTTGTTAAATTTACGCTTTTTAGTCCACTTTATAATTTTGCAAAACAAAATTAGTGAATGAAATACCAAAAGGGGTATAGTAAATTGTGTTCGAGATACCTACCACATATTTTCTGCCTTCAATTTGAATTTTTTTAAACATGGATGTTATGGATATTGTATGGGTTTTGTCTAAAATAAAAGGCATGGTTATATATAAATTTTGTAATACAAACAAAGTGCAGAATATGTTGATAGTTTTAGTTGTGATTGTACCAAAGAAAGGTCTCTCCATTTTTTGTTGTGACTTTTATGAGCTCTTTGATTCCTGACGAGAGTTGCCAAATGGCATTAAACTTTGTTGGAGAAGCAAATAATATTTGGATGTGTATTTGGAGACCTATTTAGTGAGCTCGATGACAGCTGAATCCACAAAACCACTTATTGAAATGAAATAAATGTCCATACAAATGATACAAATGTAAAACAAAACAAAAAACACCTGGCCAGCATATTTGTATAAAATGTATCTCTAGATATATGCAAATTACGATAAAAACGTAATATTTCGACGTTGTTTTTTTTGCCATTACTGTCAGTATGCATGACTCAGAAAAAAAACTTCGACAAGTTTGAGTTGTTTTTACATTCTGTATAAATCAGGTTACAATACAAGGGCACCTACCTTGAACATATACAACAAATGAACATGTAATACTATTGCCAGCATCATCGATAAATGTGTAGGTGCAGACGGTGTCCGCAGTGAAGTTAAATGGTGATGTAAGGTTTGCAGGTGACGTGATGACATCTAGACTGTTATCCACCACATCCGCCGCTACGGGGATGTCAAAGGTCACCTCCACGCCCCATGCATGTTGTCGATCAGCAGTGATTGGTGATGGACAGGACCGCAGCGATGGTTGAGTAATGTCTAAAGCAGGAAGAGTTACATATAAAACAGAAACAATATTG
The DNA here is from genome assembly GCA_037951105.1 of Echinarachnius parma. Taxonomy (NCBI): domain Eukaryota; kingdom Metazoa; phylum Echinodermata; class Echinoidea; order Clypeasteroida; family Echinarachniidae; genus Echinarachnius; species Echinarachnius parma. The sequence continues at coordinate 57,889 of JBAMJV010004301.1, forward strand.
AGAGAGCTTCAAACATGAAGAAGAAGAAGAATAAGGAGAAGAGGAAGAAGGAGGAGAAGAAGAAGAAGATGAAGATGAATAAGAAGAAGAAGAAGAAGAAGAAGAAGAAGAAGAAGAAGAAGAAGAAGAAGAAGAAGAAGAAGAAGAAGAAGAAGAAGAAGAAGAAGAAGAAGAAGAAGAAGAAGAAGAAGAAGAAGAAGAAGAAATGGAAGTATGAAATCGGAAGAGAAAAGAAATATCAGGTATAACGAACTGATGTTTACTATAGCTATATAATGTATGGTATTACACATTTACCTTGGCATGTTAGATCTGAAGCATTAAGCAGGCGACTCCACTGTCCATCTGATCCACAGACCACAGGGGAATCATTACCAACAGCAGTGAGCCCCCTCTCGCAGTAGAGATCACAGCGCGTCCCCCTAGGGGTGGAGGACTCGGAACACAGAGGAGGATGGACTAGGACATTAGGTGGTACAACCAATGCATCGCAGCTGATAACTGACAGGTGGAGCAGGGAGTCAAAGTAATGAACAAGATTCATTATTAGCAGAAGCTAATGTTAATAAAAAGTGAAAGAAAAGATCCATTCATAGCTATTTGTTCATATGTACACATTTACATATACAAATTAGTACGTTATTAAAAAAAAACATATAGATATAGATCTTCAACTGCACGCAGTTGAAATGGATGCCTCTGTCATTTGAGATTTGTATAATTTACCCCGTGGCCTTTGACCTCATGACTCTGATCAGTCATCTGCTCAGTTCATTGACTCCTAAATATTCAAGTACATCCATCCACCAGTTCTTGAGATACTATTTTTGCATTTATAGAATGAGATATTTGACCTCATCACCCCCAATTCATTGGCTCATCAAGATGAATACAGGTAACCAAATTGGAAATAATCTGTCAAATGGTTCTTGAGGTATCGAAATAATTAGAAGAACAAAATATTTCAAAATATGTAATGAGCCGTGTAACCTCTGAGTTCAAACCTCTCTTACCAGTTCATCGGCTTCTCAAGATACATTCAAGTTTAGTGGCAATATGTCAATCGGTGTTTGAGATAACACGACCACAAGAACAGGACGTATATATATGACGGACGGACAACCCTAAAACATAATGCATTCGACCACTTCATTCCGGAGGCATAAAACATGGTTGATTTGTTCTTATAATATCTAATCATGATAAGAAGATTCTCCAAAGTGAACAATAACAATATCCTTAGTAGCCCTCTCTTATAAGGACTTGTACTTGTTAATTTTCTGAACAATCGATTCATTATTATCAGAAGATAGTAATGAACAATTAACAAAAGATCGGTCCATAGTAATGTCTTAATACATACACTCATTCACAAAAATAAGTACCTTATTTTGGGGAAGAAAAAAAAACATGATTCGTTTGTTCTTTCCTGATAAGCAGCTTTTCCAAAGTAGTACAGTTTTGATAAGGCTGAGCTTTTATGTAATCAAAACCTGCACAATAACATTACAAACTAATAGGTATAACTCCACCATGCTCGAAAGGTACAGAATATTACAAACGACTAAAAGTACAAAGCCTGTTATCATTTAAAAAGAGCCATTAAAACACCAAAAGAAGCTCTCTAAAAAGCAATGGTTTCAACCATTTTTCATACAAATTTATGCATGTGATGTTTTTAAAAATAATGCAACTATTTAAAAAAATTTGAAAAAGTGTAAACATTTCTTTTTTAATCATGGAATAATTCTGTGGCCCGGATTTAATCTGATCGGATATATTTATTGATATTTCAGCCGTTTCTGGCCGATTTTGATAAAAATAAAGATTATTTTGTCAGTTAAATTGAATGTTCTTTCAAATGTTACCATTACTTTGATATTATCTCACAAGAAAACTATTTTGTGCAGCCGTCTATACCAAAACTTAACTACTTTAACGTTATCCTATGTAATCCTCTTTAATAACGAGTTTTACTTATTAATTTTCTGAATAATTGCAACATACAACTACATAGTATACATTACTATTGATTTGTTTTCCTTCATTTATTTACACTGTAAACTAAACATTCACTTTGTATACTATATTGAGGTAATTTTGTACCGTTCAGTTGTCAAACTGTTAATGCATAACATGAAATAAATTTGAATACTAGTTTTCCATCTATCCATAACAGAATCATTTACCAAATGTCTAATTAATGGCTGGAGTGGCAATAAACGGCAGAAAATTTGCAGTACATACCTTCACACCTCAGCGTCTCTGTAACATTCCAGTACGTGTTAGTCCCGTCAAATTCACAGGTGATGTACGAAGAACCATGAAGTGTGTATCCCTCGGAGCATCCCAGTCTACACTCCGAACCCCAGTGGGTATCACAGTGCCCAACATACGCAGCAAAGGGAGGCAGCAGAAAGGGTCGACACTTGCGGACTATTTCAAGTTGTTTAGGAAAATACATATAAAATAATAGTGATTTTGTTTCAAGATACGAGACGGAATCAGATAAGTTATTAGTATATACAGGATTGAACGAGATTGGTAGAAGTAAAGAAAAGTTTTCATCATTCGACCAAGATTGCATTTTTTTTATTACATGCTTCATGTGATGTCATTGTGAATGTATTACCGACATATGACTTTGCACATGATAAGATAATCTTATTTATACGAACATAAGAAGGGAAATCAAGTTCCTACGTGTTGAAAAGTGTGTGTTATCATTAATTCATGGTTGGCCAAAATCATTACCTCTTTTTATAAAATATATATATTTTGTAATAGATTTTTTTTTTATTTGATTTGATTCGTTTTTGTTATTAATTTGATTTGTTTTAAATGTATCACATACGTTTGAGATTAAATCATAAATCCTGTAGAATATACAGTGCATAACAACTATTTAAAGAAAAAACAGAGATGGGAAAACAAACTAGACAAATCATGGATTTGGGGATAATTTTTATATCACTTTTTATTATTATATTTGGTATCAGGGTTATGCGATTTGTTATTTTCTTACGAAAATGATTTGGTAATTATAGCCATAACAAGTTCAATTCAACTAGCTCTAACCTGAGGATTGGGGGAATCATGAATTAAACAACTCAACAACAAAATTGATTTATTTTATTTAAATTGTGCAATTTTGTTTTGCCTGAAGCAATTTTTAAGGTTTTTACAACTAAAGGTAATTTTCATATTTTTTTAAAACCTAAAAGCCTCCACACTAGCTCTTTTCTATACCGTCCTGATTGTGAAAGTATAATATTATATTTTTAAATCTTACTTGCCAGAACAGAAAATACCCTGATACTTCTAGATTAGTTTTTAACATTAGGAATTACAGTTTTTCCCTCGCATTTGATCAATTTTGCCACCCTATTGGCAACCGGCAAACCAAATAAGACCATTTATGACCACTAGTTTTACACGCCCAACATAAAAGTGTACTTGCACAACATGAAAGTGTACTTGCCCTGGGCAAGCGGGCAATTATTAGTGCCAACTATTGAGTCCTGCTTTATATTTGTTGGAGTACTTTAAAGGGGTAGTACAGTTTGGGTAAAACAGAGCTTTAGTTACCAACACTGCACCATAACAATGCTAACTATACAAAATAATGGTTATAACTCCACAATGCTTGAAACGTTTAAGTAATTACTCAAAATTAAAGGGATGCCTGTAAAGTTTAAAACTCCACGAAAATTACTTGGAGCTTCCTCGTTTATCTTCTAGCGTGTTGCTTAGCTTATGTTAAAGTGGACTTCCATACGATTTCAAGCTTCTAATGATTGAAAGACAGATATGCTAGGTCAATAAACACAATTTTGTATGAATAAAGTATGATAATGGGTTCTTATAATTGGTTTTGAAATTTTAATGACACAAATTCTCGAGCGAGCTTGTTCTATCCCACAATACACCAATTTGTGACGTGCGACCCTCACTATGCGCCTATCTATGTGTTTACACTGCAGCGAATGTGTTCTTTTGATCGGACCAATACAATGCTCGATCATGAATAGTTTGGTCCACGCTGCGCCACTGACCGTGCCTTTGAGCATTACTGCATTGTTGAACCGTTTGAAAATACTTGCCTGCCCGATATTGTAACACGTTTGGCTTTCATTGGAATTTGAATAGACACAACGTTCTGTAAACGTGGTTATTGAATTTGCTGGCTCTGCATGACCGGCTATTATGAATGACACATGCAGTGATCACAATGCAGTGGCACCGGATTCTAGCCTACTCAAGAAATTGAGCAAAGTGAGGGTGCTACGTAAGGGTCTCATGATTGTGTGCGGTAAATTTAATTATTTCTTCAGAGTTAATGACATGAGAAAATCTCTTAGAAATCAACCAAAGTGAGTCAAATCCTGCAAATATTCAAGCACATCCCTAGATTTATTTCCAATATACTGTATTTTGTTTTAACTCGTCCGGAATTCTCGAATACAATAGGGTTAGATTTGTTCAAGTGCCTCTTTAGTATGACGATATCTATCATTTAGCTCAAGGACGTTAATGAACGGTCATAAACCTCATAAACGTCATACAGTAAGTCGTTGTAAAAGCTGACGCATATTGTTGCTTTTTAACCAGGAAAGCAGTGTTCTTTTAAAATGAAACTTTCACACATCAACCAGACATATCTTACGATGATTGTGGTATAGGATATACCATGTCATTTTGGGCAATATCTGACACTTTCAGGTACACCTTTAATTAAAAAGCTTGTTAATATTTAAAAAGAGCCGTTACAACTTAAAAAGGTGCTATTTAAAAACTCGGAGGTTTAAACCATTTTTTTTTTTTTTTAAATAGTGCATGTGATGTTTTGTTCAATTAATGATTAAATAGATTAAATAGGTCATCAACAACTATTTGAAAACCTCGTTTTGATTTTGTTTTTCAAGTGTCAGCATTTTTTTTCTTTAATTAACAAATAAATCTGGGGCCCTAGATTTATTCCAAACGGATATATTTGTTGATACTTCAGATGTTTCTAACCCGATTTTGATCATACAAACTGTATTATGTGATTAAAATTGCATGCTCTTTCAAATTTGAAACTCATGTTTTTCATTACCTCACAATTTCGTGCAGCGCCCTCTATAACAAAACTGAACCATCGTTATAAGCATAATTGGATGTAAAATGTATCACAATTGATCTTTTAACATATTACAAACAAAACAAAACCAAATTACAAAAATATTTTCTAGAACATACAAATCTATGGGGTGATTTAAAGGGATAGTTGAGTTTTGGTATAGAGGGCGCTGCACGAAGTTATTTTGTCGTGAGGTAATGAAAAACTGAGTGCCAATTTTGAAAGAGCATAACATTTTAATGACAGAATAAACTTTACTTGATCAAAATCGGTTCAAAAATTAAATTTCCATAAATATAACCATTTTTAATTACCCAAAATGATTAATTTATTACACTTACAAAACTGTACAGAAGGTGTTTTTAAATGGTTGTTGATGATCGCTCTAAAATCATTATTTTAAAAAAATCACATGCACAATCTTTTTATAAAAAATGGTTGATATCAATGAGGTTTTAGAGAGCGCCCTCATGAGTTTAAACGGCCCTTTCGAATGATAACAGGCTTTTTACTTAGTCGTGTGTAATTGTTTATACATGGCGAGCATGGTGAAGTTAGAAATATTAGTTTGAAATGAAATGGTGCAGGTTTTGGTTACTAAAATTGAGTTTGACCGAAATGTACTCTATATGCCGAAACTTAACTTTCCCTTTAAATCAGCGATTTATTTTTGATCGAGACGATTTAAATCGTGCCAACCCTAAGTTAAACTAAAGCCTGTCATCATTCTAAATGCACTCATCGGTTATAACCATTTTAAATAAAATATTGTGAATGTGATGTTTTGTTGAAAAAGTGATTAGATAGAGAGATAGTCAACAACTATATAAAAACCTCTTTTATACATTTTTGGAAAGAGGAAGCATTTTTTTAGATTTGTTGATTCAAAATAATCGAATGATTTTGGGACCCCACAATTATTACAAATAGTTACGTTTATAGATATTACAGCGATTTCTGAACCGATTTTGATCAAATAAAGTTTATTCTGTCTTTAAAATTTTATGATGTTTCAAATTTGACACTCGGTTTCTCATTATCTCACAAAAAAGATATTTTGTGCAGCGCCCTCTATACCAACACTCAACTATCCCTTTAAGTGATACTTATTTTTATAATATATATATTGATAAATTTGACAGTTTATTTTTAAGAATGAGTATGTTTGATGAAGCCTATCTCGTCTGAGCTGAGTTGAATGCACGGAACGACTGGACAGCGCGACTACTATGCACATTCTCTTGCTTCACCACTCGCCGGATAGTCTCCACCACGCGTTCAGTCGTTCCTGCAGCGCAGCCATTTAGACGCGATCGCCTTGTTAAAAGGCTAATAGGCGCTAGACTGCCAAGCACGGGAGCCGGGTTCAAACCCAGGTCGATGCCGCTAATACAGCACTATAGTGTCCTTCATCAATGCACTTTATCCACATTGCTGCTCCCCGCCTAGCTGCGATACGGGTACTTGGCATTCATGCGGGTTTGTCAAAAGCATGAGTTTATAGCACCTGCTGGAATACTCACAAGGGAGTAAAAAGAGTGCACAATATAGTGCGGAAGTCTATTCAATGGCCGAGTTGTACATAGTAATATTAGATGCAGGTCTCTTTGGGAGAACAGCTCAAAAGAGCACTGAAGAGGCTAACCTGGATTAAAATGACTACAAAAAAGAAACAAGTCAAAAGTTATTGAAGTACCCTATCTCCTAACCACATCTTAACTATACTTATTTCGGGTTTCTTCTGGGAAAATATAAATAATCATATATCATAATTACAGGTTAACAAAATAAACTAGCTAGACCAAACGAACTTTTCCTATGAATAAACACACCTCTCACAAAAACATCAAAGGCGCAAGTCCCGTGATTCCCCTGAGCATCTACTGCAGTACATAGTACTTGATAGTCCCCTTCATCCATCAGACCTTCCCCAGTGTCACACAATACTATGGGCGTCTGTCCACTGTTGTCCGTAGCAACTACATCCCATGTGTTGTCTGCCTGCAATGCACCTCGTGGGGCATATGTCGTATAATCATGTGGACACGATGTAAATACTGGCTCCATGAAATCTGCATGGAATTGAAAGAAAATTGTATGTACATGTATTGCATTTTGTCGTAGAGCTAGGAATCATGCAAATAACAACACATAATCATATGCTTTGGTACCGTTGTGTGATATTAAATAGCTGCGTAACACTTTGTAGAGGTTTGTATAATTCATGAACAATATAATTAATTACCACCACTTACTGTTTATGCAACCGTGAGGCTACGTTGGTTCCGTGAATAGCATAACAAACCAGCGTGGCCTCATGGTTCCGTGTGCGCCAAACGTCTGCGAGCGCGCCAATTATATTCAAGCGTACGTTTGGAGACAAAAGAATAACGGACGATGCGTAAGCCCTAGACAATAGGTCTGGAAACCTATTTTTCAAACTTGTTGGTGGAATAGACTACTTAAAATGTTACCTTTTATCTGTAAGAATATTATTTTGGGGTGTTGGTTCCATTAAAAGGTATATCATGATTGGTTCGTTATTGCGATTCCCTCTACATAAGTAAACCAACAGGCAACCTTTAAACGCAGCTAACCCACAATGTGAACAAGGCATATACATTCTTCTTTTTTTTAGAATTGTGTACAAGTGTATTGTTGTATCATTCTTACCAACACAAGACACATCCGAGAGGTCCCCAGGTGTCCACTGGCCGTTTCCTTGACAAAGCACCGCAATCTTTGTTTTGGGGGTAACTTTGTACCCCGTGCCATTGCAGGAGACCACACAGCTTTTTCCAAAAGTGGAGCCCGAGATGCAGTCAGCAGGTGTGACAAGGGCCCGATCCGGTGCGACTAAAGCTGGACAAGTTACAGCTACAGGAAAAAAGGTGTTATTCAGATTTGTATTAACCCGTTTACTTCGCAATTAAATACAATGCTTAAATGGCCATACACAAGATTGTTTTATGGACCGGTCGAGTTACCACATTGTGCGGGCAAAAAAGAACCGATGAATATCTGGCAATGGGTGATTTCAAGTATGGTGTTGATGTTAGTGTTAGTGTTGAGGAGAAGATTTTGCCTCTAATTCGAGCCTCAACACCGGCATGCAGATTAAGAGGAGGTCACGAACTTTTCGAAAACGATCATACCAAATCGCTATCAACCTAACATCCTAATATCGATAGTGTTGAGTCAACACCAGACAAATGTCATCCCCAACACCCCTAAAATGGTGACGAAAAATCTTACATGGTTACGAATTAGAAAGCAAACCGTAATAAAGACTTACCACATGCATGCATTTAATACCATAACTAGAAGAAAATACTCAAACCACTTACTTGATCGATACGATGTTAGTGGATATTCCTTATGTTTAATGGATTTCATAACTAAACTTGCAAGAAAAGTGCGCGACTTTCTAAAAATAAAAAAAAAATCTGGGCATCGCTAGCGGTTTGCATAGCCAGCGATGAAGGCATAAATTACAGTGGCAAGTACGACAACGGGTGTCGACGAATTATAGTCTAATCAAATCGGTCGCGTGACCAGTAAATGATCGGTGGCCGAGTTATTAAGTCGCACGTGTGTCATGTAATACACGAATTGTCAGAATTGGGTTCGAGACCCCGATGTAGTCAACAACAAAAATTTGTCAGCCAAATATCAAAAATATTTTTCTTGTAGCGCGTTTAGCACAATCATAAGTTTATTGTATGAAAATACCATTTCATATTTACAGTTCTGAAATATAATAATACAATAGCAATAAAGAATGCCAAAGATGTACAGTTCCCGGTGTATAGATGACGTACATGGTCCTCTATGTGGGGAGCGGGGGGGGGGGGGGGGCAGCAAAGGGTGGAGCCAGGGCAAGTAATCATCATGAATCACGATGTTTCATATATAAACTGATGACAACAGGATTCGAACTGAAAAGATGTAAACTAAGTCTATTTAAAGGTAGCAGTCATTTATACGCTTTATTAAAACATGAAAACTAGAACGTATAATTATTTAGAAGAAAAAAACATTATAGCAAGAATCACTGGAAATAACCACCTCTGTATGATATTGTACATGTGGCTCGACACAAGCACCTGTCCATTTACCCGGGTCAATTAAGCCTTGATGTCCGACAAGTAAAATTTCACAAATTATCTAGGTTGATACCCTTTTTACATGCTCAGACTAACGAAAACACCACCATTTCAGTTAAGAATTGTGATTTTAATGTTCGGATAGGCCCACTGTCAATCCCACCTTAACAGTAACATTAACACCTGATCTGAACTTGAAATGATTTTCATTTCGATCCCTTAGGGATTAGTGTTCTCTATAGAGTTTTGCATATAGAGTCTCAACACTAACACCATTTGGCTGGTTAGCAGACGACGCTAAACACCAGCTACCACGTGGCACTGCCGGAAATACGTCAAAAAATAGAGGTCAAACCTCTAAAGCCCGGCGCAGACAGAGCCGACTCGACCCGATCCGACTGGTTTCAATCAGGCTAGAGTTGGGCCCGGTCGGTCGGAGCAGATTTATCGTGTTGAATCGGCCCCAACTGGCATCCGACTGTCTCTCGACTGGCAAAATATGTGTCGCGAGGCACTGAAAACTGAGCCGATCGGAATGACAACCAGTCGAGTCGGCTCTGTCTGCGCCGGGCTTAACACCAACTCATTTCAAGTACAGTGTTACGGCTACCGTTAGTGTTGACTAACCACTAACACTAGCTCAACACCATGTACGATAGTATATTCACATATAAAAGTAAACACCGCCTGCCGGAAATGGAAGTTTGTATTACGGCGAAATTCGAGGTTAATCTGTTAACACCATCCTAAGATCCTAACACTAAGTCATTTCAAGTATATGGTGTTTAAGGCCGATATAGTGTTTAATAAACACTAACTCCGGCCTTAAACACCATACTTGAAATCACCCATTGTATTCGCTTATATTCAACCCTCAGGCATGTAGCCAGCATTTTTCTAGGGGATGCGTAATTTACACTCTACGATATCGATCGTGGCTGAGACCTCTGGTTGAATTGTGCAAGCGATGGGGGTGTCGACAAGACCGATCGTTGCCAGATACCACTGGTTTAGATAGCCGAGACTGATTAAAGAAAGTGGGCGAGCCCCCCTAGCTACGGGTCAGAAACTAGCTCAAAAACAGTATAAGTTTGCTAGTCAAGTAGCACAACAAACTAAGGCCATCGATATAGTTTCATAAAAATCTGTCCTGAAATTTACATGGATTCATATAATATTACTGTACTAAACTTGTAAACTAAATGTTAATGAAAAGTAGACGATTTAAGGTAGTTCAGACTACAAGTAAACAATATCAAACTATATCTTCTCGAATTAAGTAAAATAGGGTTTCCTCGGAACCGGGAAAACTTGGTTCCCGTGGCAAAGGGGTAAACTCTTGATTTCCTGTGCTGGATATTTAAAAAATTGCACCTTTGAACATTTTTAATATGATTTGTTTGAGAAATTATATTGATTAATTTGCTCATTCATTTGTATTAATGTCTAATAAAAAAGGTTCCTCTGCTTTAGGTTGACACACTGTTTTTCTCATAAGCTCTACTTCAGCGTGAACCCATTAATTGCAAATGTTGAGCGCTTTGGTATAATCTATTTTATCACTGATCAGGATTATTACTTTAAAAAGAACGGGCTACATCATATGAAGTGCATAATTTGACGTTTAGTCTACAGCACGTAACAGAGATCATTTAACGTGATTCGTCAACAAAATGAGTTATAATTTGCCTATGTTGGTTAATTCCTTTCTATCACTGTGTTTTGGTTATCAATGTTCACTACAGAAAAATGCAAAGGCTTCGCGGTCTAAAAACTGCGCCAGGTAATTATTCCTCGTCCATATTTTTTCTGTATACATTTTCTGAATAGACTGTACTGCTCTTTGTGTTTGCCATTTTCCTTCCTGAACCCAGACTGTTGCAGTGTATTAAGCAATACAAATTAAGGGTATTGGCAAGTCAATGAATATATCACAAGCAAACCAAACAATGCGGTTGATTATTTAGTAAAAGGAAAAATAATTTTGTCATAATGGTCAATTGCTCTGATTGTGTTGCCATTTAATAATGCTCTCTTCTGTAAACGTACCATGACAACTGAAATTGTTGCTACTCCATGTTCCATCTGCCTGACAGCGTGGACGACTCTCCCCAACTCCATCGTAGCCAAACATACAGAAGAAGATACACTGAGTGCTGAACACCTCTGTGTCTGGTGGACTCCTGGTACAACCAGACCGACCGGCATTCGCTGGGATGCCAAGTGCTGGGCATGTAACAGCTATAGAGGAAGAAATCGGTAAAATTGATCTAGTTTCTTTTTGACATGTGCAAAAACATACGAAGGGTATAAATGTGTATTTCCATGACCTGATATGTCCACTGAGTAATGTGTGGAAATTACATGGTAAATTAATGCCATGGAAATGAGCGAACATGCAAAATTATATTCGCTTACTCATTGCACTGCCTTTGTAAACGGCTTAAAATCTCCCCTACACTTTAAGATCCAAAAATTCCAATTATACGTATCTAAGAAAGAGAAATTTTGAAGAACAAACAACCTGTACCATGCTTCTTTTCGTAATACAAATACAACGAGGTACATGAGAACAACAAGAGTTCTCAGTCAGTTTTGTGGACTCCGACAATGGATTCTGACAAGGAATAATACAGATGTCTGAACTAAATGATTAGGTTAACCCTAAAAAGGCCGGGCTATTTGAGGTCTTCCTACGCCTGGGGGGGGGGCATTATGCCCCCCCCCCCCCCCCTTAAGATCTCGGCCGCGGAGCGGCCGATCGCCGTGAAAATTTGCACGCATGATAAGTGACGTGTATAGAATACAATAGTAATTTTAATTTTTTGAAAAATTCATTAATTTGCATATTTATGGTAATTTATGCAAATAAGGTCATAAAATTCATATTTTTAGCCATAAATCATATATTCTTCATAATTAAACTCTGGTTTTCACTACATATTTTCTTTAGAGCATTTGGAATAATAATACGAAAAAAAAGTTTGGAAGAGCCAGGTTCCTCCTTATGTTTTCTATTGTTTTTATAATTTTGTATGTATTTCTTTGTTTTTTTTTACTTATGTATTTTATTGTTTTTGTTGTTTATTTCATTTCCAACTATAATTCAACTATTCTGAACTCCAAAACAAACATATAACATGTAAACAAGACCAAATAACCAATGATATACCTCCTCTTACGAAATCTGATATTTCCATATGTTTTGTACACAAATCACGAAATTGAGCGATTTTCGGGCTGACGTGACTTCGTAACTTCACGTGACTTCGTAACGGTAGGTCCGATTTTCAAAATGTTTGTTTTAAAATATGCGCAAGACCCAAAAGAAAAAAAGTCACCAAGCAGCGGCGCGTCATCTTTTTCGCGTTTTGGAGCAATAAAACAAATCGCGGACGGGGGGGGGGGCATTTTGGCCCCCCGGCCTTCTTAGGGTTAAACTGATATTGTACAAGTATTGGATGGGAACTGCACTCTTTCAAAATACAAATCAAAGATTCTTTTACATGGAATTTAAAGGGGTAGTTTAGTTTTGGTAAGGCTGAACTTTAATAACCAAACCTGGACAGTAACCTTATAAACTAATAGTAATAACTCCACCATGCTCAAAAGTAATACAAAATTACAAACGACTAAGTAAAAAGCACGTTATCATTCAAAAAGAGCCATTTAAACACAAGAGGGCGCTTCTAAAAAGGCATCGGTTTCAACCATTTTCCATGCAAAATTATGTATGTGCTGTTTGATTGAAATAATGATTCAATAGAGAAATCATCAACAAATAATTAAAAAACGATTTTGAAAATGCTTGTAAATGTGCTAGCAATTTTTTAATTTTTTGAAAAAAAACGTCTAATTATTTGGGCCCCAAATAATTATAAGATCAGATAGATTTATTGATATTTCAGCCGTTTCTGGGTCGATTTTGACCAAATAAAGTTTATTCTGCCATTAAAATTGCATGTTCTCTCAAATTCGACACTCAGTTTTTCATTACCTCACAAAAAAATTGTGATGTGCAGCGCCCTCTCTACCAAAACTAAACTACCCCTTTAAACAAACAAAATTGCCTTTTACATAATTATTTATTTATTTATTTATTTATTTATACTAATTTTGAGGGTACTTGGTCTCGGCTTGTTTTTTTTTACAAAATAACCCCCCTCCCCCACCCTTAAACAAATCCTGGGTACGCCACTGCTGCTAAGTGCAGACTTCCTGTCACTTTAAGTCGTATATATATTTTGAGGTTTCACTTAAAATGGAAATAATCAATGCTTTTGAAACCACTATGAAATGTTTTGACTGAGCACTGGAGGTTGATATGTTTTCCAACTCTACCACATGAAACGTCATCTGAGCGCATCTGAGCGTGCACTAACAAAAGCGTGTTATGTAACCGCTGTTGTTGAATTTGTTGCTATGTCTGTGGTCACGTAACCCGCTTTTGTTAGTACACGCCCAGATTCGTTCAGATGACAATGTATATGGTATAGTAGTTGGAAAACATGGCAGCCTCCAGTGCTCAGTCAAAACAGTTGATAGTGGTTTTTAAAATACGATTATTTCCATTATGAGCGATAGCCCATGGGAAATATAAGACTTAAAGTAGCAGGAAGTCTGTACTTATCAGTATCAGCAAGCGAAAATTCCAGCGTTTCATTCCCCTGTATAATATGAATGTGTATTTATGATGAGGGGGGGGGGGGGCAAAACATTACTGAATTATCAGGTGATTATATTGCACAAATTATGAAAATGGCATATTACGTACGATATATTATGGTTCCTAGTTGATGAAATGCATCACTACAATAGAATGTATATATATATATATATATATATATATATATAGGTAACCAATCAATGTTATGAAGGAGGCAAATAACCACTTTAACAATGTACAACTGGTGAAAACATTTGTTTATTTTGGTTTTACCTAAATGTTTCCATACTATATTGAACTGCAACATTCTAACAAATTACTATTATATAGGCACCACAATAGTTCACTGATGGAAAGACTAGAGGTTATTGATTTTATGGATAAGGACAACATGGATCAGTATAAAAGGTTGCCATGGTTCTACCTTGACATGTCGGTTGAGAGCCATCCCAACCAACAGACCCATCTGCCATCTCGACGCACTTGAGGGACAGGGAACCAACAAGCTCGTAACCTTTGTTGCATACGAACGCACACTCTGATCCCCAGAATGGGTCACTGCAGTCCACCACCGTGCCGCGATCAAGTGCGTTCATCTTAGGACATCTTGATACTAGAAAGGAAACATTTTAAACTGTTAAGAAGATACATGATATAACATTTATTTTTTCTTGATATAAAACCAGAAGAGTATTATTTGTAGAGTATGACCATGAATCCATACTCTATGTAAGCAGCAATGTATAAATGATTGTTAAATCTCAGTTTTACTCTTTCTGTCAATTAATAGACTGACAGGTTATATTATCCCCCTCTTTGTTAAGTCAGAAAATATCTTTATTAAACGAAAGATACGTAAATGGAAAATACTTTGATATTTCAATATTTACAATAGGTGTAGCCCAGGTCAATTTATACAATGTAGTATAGGAACACAACTATAAAATAAACCACAAACCTTGAACAAGAACCCTGACATCACAAAGCGACGATTGTCCAGAAGGATCTGAAGCGACATATGCTAGATCATGGCTACCCTCTGAGAAAAAACTGGCTGGAAGTCCTCCACCAAAAAGTCTTAGAAGAAGCATATACAGGGTGTTTCAAAATAAAGGTAATAAAGCTTTTATCAACGATTATCAATATGATAACCCATTATTAGTTAATACATATATACAAGCGAAAAGTGAACTAATACATACAGCTTTTTCCTACATTTAAATAATTGCAAAAAATAATCATGAATTATTAAAAGGGATGAAAAGTAGGCGTAGCTTAATAAGCAATGTTCCTACCTTAAAGGGGAAGGAACTCCTAGCCTTTGACTTACTATTGCTAGTCACTTATTTCCTCATGAATATTCCCGATTACAAAAATCAATATTTTATGGCCCACTGTCGTCTGCTTTCAATGCCAACAGGAGGCGGCCATTTCTTCAACTTCTCGCGGTGAAATGACGTGTCAGGCGGAGAACACAATAGCGGGTTACGATAATGCTATTGTGTTCTCCGCCTGCCACGTCATTTCACCGCGAGTAGTTGAAGAAATGGCCGCCTCATATGGGCATTGAAAGCAGACGACAGTGGTCCATGCAATATTGATTATTTTTGTTATCGGGAATATTCATGAGGAAATAAGTGACTAGCAATGATAGTAGTTATGCTCTCATCACATCCAGTAACTCAAAAGGATAAGAGTTAATTCCCCTTTAAATCCTCCAAATGAAAAAAGGCACGTGTTGAAAAACAGTTGTATATAATGTATTAACTAATACTTGAATCACTCTATTGTGATCCAGCTGAGGTTAAGACGGCTAGCATTGTTTGTAAATCCCTCCCCAAGAATCAAGTACAAAGAGCCGAGAGAGTGGCTCGCCAATGACTTGAATTTGGATCTGCCTTCATTCCCCGGGGGGGTCTGTCCTCATAGAAAGGGGGGTATCATGCGTGACCAAGGACTTGCCAAAAAGCACCCTAAACGAGTATTTGCGTGGTGCAAAAAATACACCCTAAGTAAGTATGATTATCGGTAATTTAATACCCTAAGCAAGTAATCAATTTTTTGTAAACCCCTAAGCAAGTATTTTTGATACCCTAAGCAAGTAATCATTTTTTTTGTAACCCCCTAAGCAAGTTAAAACTATTTTTGATACCCTAAGCAAGTAATCATTTTTTTGTAAACCCTTAAGCAAGTCATAACTATATTTGATACCCTAAGCAAGTAATTTTTTTTTTGTAAACCCCTATTAAAAGCAAGTGATAACTATATTTGATACCCTAAGCAAGTAAGCTGAGTTTTTGAGACCCTAAACGAGTAAATCATCTTTTTGAGACCCTAAACGAGTAATTTATCAGCCTAAAAAAGATACCCTTTTTCCTGATTTTGGGTGATTTTGAGACCCTATTCGAGATACTCGAGTATCTCGCCTGATCGTAAAAAAACACCCTAATTACTCATTTTCTTGGTCACGCATGATACCCCCCTTTCAATGAGGACAGACCCCCCGGGCTTCATTCACGAAGTCTCTGTAGTCTAGTGGTGCAGGCGCCGGCGTTCAAAGCCGAAGACCCGGGTACGAGTCCTGGCGGAGACAGTTTTCTGACCCATGCCCTAATTCTTTTGGAGGATTTAAAGGAGGAACATGGCTTATTAATTTCTAGGCTTTAAAGTTTCCTTTTGGCCAAACACGATTTTCTGCCTGCTTCACGCCTCACACAAAGTTCTCAGATACACACGGGTAAATTGCTCATTTATCTTACGTGACTGAAACGTTTCCCGAGTTGTCAGTAGCCTGAGGTTCTGTAATTTTAACCGAAGCTTCTTTCGTTCCGTAGTCAGCAATCGCATCGATGTGCACAGGACAGGATGTTGTGAAGGTTGGAGGCTCTGCATCTATGCAAACAGTGGATCTGCTGTCACTCCATTGACCAGTAGATAAGCAGGTCTTGTACGATGGACCGAAAAGGTGGAAGCCAGAGTTGCAGGAGTAATCACACCGGATGTCGTAAGGTACTGCAACAGGCCCTGTGCAGAGGGCAGGGTTGATCGTTCCGAAGGCTAGCTCAGTTTCAGATGTGCATGTTACAGGAACTGTGGAAGAAATATATTTATATATACTGTATCTCCCATACTATAGTTTGTAATTTATTGAGTGAAATGAATCATGAATTATTCCAACATGATATTAATTATGCATACGTTTAATACCCCCCCCCCCCCCCCCCGTCAGAAATAAAAACAACGAAACAATTACCATCGCAGTTAAGATCCTGATCGGACAAGTAACCATCTGCTTGACATGTTCTTGACTGAGTGTTTTGCCCGTCGCTCGACTTGAAGCCATCATCACACTGAAAGACACATTCATCCCCGTATTCAACGGTGTCAAGGATGGACACAAGGCATCTAGTTACGCTGCCATTTCTAATCGGTGGGACCGAGCACTGGATTTCTGGGAAAACACAAACAGCCATTAATACTAGTTAAAATAGCATAGTAAAATATCCAGAAATGTGTAATAGTTAAGTATTATATCAGCAAAGAAACGGTCGATCTGTTGTAATCATGTTTTTTGATAATCATTCAATGTTGTGTTATACTATCAGGTAAAATCTTTGTATTTAATATAGTATAATGTATGATGGTTGCCAACTTTGAGCTAGAGGTGAGAGTGAGACTTTGTGAGGGAGCGAAGCGACTGAGCGGAGGGAAGGTGTTGGAAGGGGATGCCCTCCCCCCACACACACACAAACACACACGGTAACGGTGGGGAACTTTTTCTGCATTTTTAGACTTGAAATTGTGCAATATGGTGCATACTTAGAGATTAACTGTATCTGGGTGAGCGTGTTATGATTTGATCGACCGCGACATTTTAGATTTTAGATTTTAGAAAACAAATAATGGACCAAATAATAAATATACACCCCAACAAATACACACAAAAAAACATTATTGTAATTAGTGTCAATAAACCAAATGCCACATGTATGATCCAACAACATGTAGCCAAGAACGAGTCTCGAAGCAGCGAAGCCACCGAGGTGCAGAGCCAGACGGGGAGAGTTTGAGAGGGGGTATTCCCCTCTCACGCTAAGGGAGATTTTGCTTGTATTTACTTGAAATTGTGCAAATTGGTGCTTGTCATGCCATACATGTAATGAAAAGGAATCTGAGTTTTCAGATCATGATGCTATAAAACAAAGAAAAGATTTCTATACTCCCATCAGATGTTTACAGCTCAAACATGACACAAATCTGCCCCTGATATGTCATACTTTAAAATCACAAGTGGCAAATTGATGGGATAAGATCTTAATATTGAAGAATGGAATAAAATTGATAAAGAGGGTCTCGAAATATGCACTCAAAGTCTGATGAGAATAAAACGATAGAAAATTAACCCCGGCGGTTTCAAACGCAGCGGCTGAGACACAAGGTTCACGATTAATCGGCCTGGTCTGTACAGCCCATCCGCTACGTCCCGAAAAGCCTTTCGAATGATGCACACAAGATTGTTATAGCAGCGGCTGGAAACTTGAGCGCCATTTTGCCGATAAAATATGCTAGGCGTATGATCTGCGGGCGGGGTGCGCATGGTGATATGCTGCGAACGCTGACAAACATTTGTTACAAGATCATGGGTATGCTTTCGAGTTACAAGACGCATTTCACGCTCGGCTTTTAACTTGTAAAATAGAAAACAGTACTTCAACTTGATGAAAGTGCATATAAATGAATATAACATAAAATAAAACCTCCATAACTGTTTAATTATAATTTACAGGCTTGGGCATGGGATTGTTTAGAGATCAGCGGGAGAGCGTGAGATGGGCTAAAATGCGTGAGTTTCGCGTTCAATGCGTGAGAGTTGGCAACCCAAGTATATTCGTGATGCCATCTTCGGGAAATAAGAAATATGGCACTGGTGACAGGTGACAGCTTAATATAGATTCTTTAAACATCACGGGTTTGACTGCTTACGAAGTGTGTTTGCGTGTTACATTATACAGTAGTTAACTGGTGGTTGAGGGAATATCACGGAATGTTTCAATCCGAGGGATTTTAAATGCTATTGAGAGAAGATAATACTAATTTTCTTCACAAAATAACATTTTAAATCCCGAGGGAATATTCCATGATGTTCCCGCCAACAAAGTTAACAACTGTTATATGATCTAGCTAAATCCGGGGGCTATAAACACATTCATGCATTCATACTGAAATCAGTCAAAAACAACGTGTACCTTTGGTTCTCATTGTGACGTCATAATACAATCTTTTTTGCATCGAGCGCAATGCGGGTAATATACCTCTCTGGCCATCCATGTGATATACGAAAATGACATGGCAATCACGTGACTGTGTTTAGCCAATCAATGACGCGTATTATACTTAATCAGATGATATTATTTGCATAGCATAGGATACTTACTGTCACAAGTAGGGACAGAGTCACTCCAGTAACCGACAGATGTTGTATCACTTGTTCGATTGCATGCCAGGATGACTGAATCTGGGTTTCCTTCTGATGAAGTCTCGTAGCCAAGGTCACAGGATATAGCGCATTCGGACCCATACACCACCCCTTGCGGACATAACCCATGTCCTGATTCCAGAGAAACATCACCATTGACAGGAGCATGCAGCGGTAGACACCGAGTCACTGTTATTTAGAATACAGACATTACCAAGGCATTGTAATGCAAATTTGTATGAAAAATAAGGAAACCTAATTTAATGTATATGTATTGAACGCAGAAATTATTGAAAGCAATATTTTACATTATTAGTTAAATATCACAGCAGAGAAGCAGCTTGTTAACTGAAAGCGAGCTTTTTGCAGTGGCTAGATAGAGAAACTCAAACTTTGAGTGATACACTGCATGGCCTATTTACATTGTTGGTAGAGAAGGAGACAGCAGGCAAGAAAATGGCAGATATAAAAACTAAAAAGCATTACCCCTGACGGTGACCGTAAATGCACAGGTCTGACTGTTCCCATATAGGTCCGTAGCTCTGTAGACCAGACTGTGATCGCCCTCTGTCAGAGTGGACGGTCTCCTTCCCATCACTGGCTGGGAGTCGATGGTGTGAAGAGCTGCAGTGATGATTATCGCCGCATCAGTTGCCTAAAGCGAGTACAAGCATTATAAACATGTAATAGATTTTGAAATTTTGTTCAAATTCTGCACTGTTAAAACTAAAATCAAATTTAACCAGTAGCAATCTAATTATGATTTTTGTATTGACAATAAGAACATACAAATGCATAAATTATTAACTTTTCTAATTTTAAAAGGGGTTTTCTGTGCAGTTATGTATACAATTACCTTGACAGGTTCCCATGAGTTCCAAAGAACTATTGCTTCTTCCATGCCAGCCCCGGCGTACATCAGCTGGTCTGCTGGACAACGGAGGTCGGGAGGCGTTTCGTCTATTCACAATAAATACAAATTAATATTGATTTATTTGTACTGTATGCAGTACTGGAATATTAGCACAAGCCTTTTTCACTTGTTTGTAGTTCCCATTTGTCAAAGAATTAATTAAGTACTCAATTGTTATCATTACTGAGGGATCAACAGTTTTGCAGCTCAGATGTTAAGTGGATCCCAATACTGTTTGGCTTTGTATAACTTTGCTTTATTTTAGAAATGATTCCATGGATATGTAAATACATGTATAACAATTTATTTTTTAATTTGATTAATGGTTATCTGATATGTTTATTTTGTTGGAAACAAACTAATGAAATTGATTTGAAATTGAATTAAATTGTGAACGGATACTAATTACTGATTAATTAACGTTTTTTCGGGATAAAGATTGACTGTTCAAGGGTATCATCAGGTGTTTGTTCTTGACTACTTTTTTAAGCATCGATTTATATTTTATCCTTCGTTATAAAAAAATGTATCACCGAAACAACCTATGAAATCATATTAAATCAATACTGTGCAAAACTATATAAAGGGATAGTTGAGTTTTAGTCAAACTGAACTTTGTAACCAAAACCTGCACCATTACCACATAATTACAGTACAAACTAATAGTTAAAACTTCATCGTGCTCGGAATGTATACACAATTACGACCCAGTGAAAGCGCTGTTTCCATTTTTATAAGGCCGTTACAACTGAAGAGGGCGCTCTCTAAAAACTAATTGGTTTCAATCATTATTCATGCAAAATTGTGCATGTGATGTTTTTTTTTAAATATTGATTAAATAGAGATATCATCAACCACTAATTTAAAACCTCTTTAGACATTGTCTTAAAGCAGGATATTTGAAATCAAATTTTACGACTATTTTACGACTCTCATTTAACATTTCTTATTCAATGATCTTTCAAATGTAATTAAAACCAACAAATTTAGTGTCAAGGGGCTTTTCGGGAAGTACCAATGCTCAGGT